>JAKTRY010000359.1:0-25434 GCA_030579935.1 Ambrosiozyma cicatricosa | reverse complement strand
ATCACAGCCTTCAGCTTAAATTAGCAGTTCAGAGACAACAGAGCAAATCCTACTTAGTTTCCTTGATATGTAACAATTCCAATCGATGCCAGTCAAGTTAGCTTACTCCCACTGAATCATCATGGACAAAACACGGCAAAGTTTGCTTTCAACAAGATGGTATGGCCAGTACCATTCTATATCAGCAAATGTCTTACCAGAACTAAGCATGTTTCATCAGTAACAACTCAACAACTCAATCTTATACCCATCAGCATTCTTACCCAACCAGACGTCAACTGACACCTTGATCAGTTGTCTGATTGTAGTCAAACATTATAGGCAAACATCGAAATGCCATAGCAACTGTAACACCAGTTCCAACTATGCCCTCTCTGTAAGTCTATAGCTGTCTCTCAAACCTTCTCATTTTATACAAAATCCTATATATATATATATATATAATTGAGTCGTATTTGTAAGTCTAATCGAATTTGAAAAGACTTTCTTATTTTTATTCCTTTAATATAGATGAAATTTATTAGGTAAAAAAAATAATATTGTGGTTTGCTTCCAATCAAGTTGCTGATAGGTCTCCTGTGAAAAGTAATATAGGGCAACTATAACTTGTTCACGAGTGGTTGTACAGACAAATACTAATTAAAGAACTAATTAAATTAACTATTTTTTTATATAAGTAAAAGAACATAAAATTGTGTACAAAAAACTAGGGTTGTACAATATAAAGGAGGGACAAGTGTCCAGGAGTCAGGAGGGAGCTGGGAGCACTGACGAGCAGTGAGCGCGTGGAATTCGATAAAAAGAAATTAAAAAAACAAACCAAAAATTATGAAGAGAACCAACACCCGTAAACCAGGAGAACGGGATCAATTTTCACATCTCCAACTTTCTAAATTTTGATTTATATATTAGATTTTAAATCTTTACATTTTTATACATTATTAATTAATGTAGCATATATAGCGGCTGTACGTTACTTTTTCTCTAGCTGATTAATTTTTTTTAATTAAAAAAATTTGATGCAGAATGCTGACCCCATTCTATTCATTTTAATTTTGTGCAACAGATATATTCAAAAAGTCATTCAAAAAAAATGAATCTGCAAATTACCATTTATGCAAAATTTAGTATTTACAGCTTGCATTGAATATATAATAATTTCTCATTTGTAATTTCCCAAGCTTCTTGTATATACATGCATGTAATTATCTAAAATATAATCAAGCGCCGTCTCATGAGCGATCGGGACTATAAAAACGATTGCAAACGCTGTCTCTGTAAGACCGGGTACAGTAAAATTGACACCAGGGGTTTTCAACCATAATCTAATTAGAGAACTTGTTTCCCCTGAAATAGGTAAAAAAAAATCTTTTGTGTTTTTGAATACCCCACGACATATTATATTGGTTTTCAGGTCAGTATTAAATTTGATTATATATTTTAAACACCCAAAAACACCCCGCCGGAGCTAGATCAAATCGATCTATAGTTTTATAAGGGAATTAAATATTAAAAAAAAGAGTATTCAATAGTATTTTTACGATATGAATAGTAGACTGTAGTTGTCGTGTCAATCGGAACTCTGTATGAACCACTGAAACCCTTAAATTTATAAATTATCTTCATCAGATTTCAAAACCCGGATCCTTAAAGAACTTTCTGCTATAATTCTTCGTCGAAAGCTTAATAGTATATTTCGGCTCAGGCAGCCCGAATCTCGACTATAGGCAATTGGCATTGTTTTTAAAATCAACAGTTATCTGAATATATATCATAAATTGGTGAATTGACTGCAATCAGACATTCTGAATCTTATTATTTTACACCCACGTATCGATAGAGTAGAAAGACTATATAGAAAGAGGACATGTTGAATATTAATCCATTCTTCCATGCAGGTACAAAACGCGCCGGCCCGTAGTTCGATCCCCGTAGATGCAGCGGTCTTTGGCCACTTTAAGTTAACACACAATCACAGTATATGTAGAGGCATGCAAAATAATTACTTGTCTTAAATTATCAATACGTTCTGCTGTCCATAGACTATAGGGCTATGGAAACGCAAAGTAAAGACCACCTCAATTAATGGTCTAGATGACCGATCCTTCGAATAGGTTGATAATGCGGCAAGCCGGGAGCTATTTCAAAATACTGGAAACTGAGCGATTATCTATTCCATCTACATTCTTTAACTGAAAAAAAAATATTCATGAATGATCCCTAATTCAAGCACCTGCATTTTCTGACATATTCACAATGCTTTTTGGTTTCCGTTCGAGGTTTACATCCAATAGCAGATATTTGTACTGCTATAAAGCCTTTTGATTTCCCCCATTTTTAATTTCTGAAAACCTTTCCAATCACTTCGTTGTTTCTCTACAAAAAGAAATCTTTAACATTTTCTCTTCATACTTCACCAACTCCATGAAATTGTCTGCTTGTCTGTCAACAGTTTTCATGGCCTCTGTTGCCCTTGCTGAAACTCACTTCTACAACTGGACCGCAGCATGGTCTAACTTGAACGTTGATGGGGTCAAAGAGAGACCTGTTATCACTTGCAATGGTGACTTCCCATGGCCCCAAATTAGACTCACAAAAGGTGACCGTGTTGTCATCGACCTACACAACGACTTGGGTGATGAAAATACTTCTTTGCATTTCCACGGTTTGTTCCAACATAACCAATCAAGACATGATGGTGTCCCAATGTTAACCCAATGTGAAATTCCTCCTGGTTATTCTTATACTTATAATTTCACTGTTGAAGATCAAGTTGGTTCTTTTTGGTATCACTCCCATTCCAAGGGTCAATATATGGATGGTATGAGAGGTTCTTTAATTATCGACGACCCAGATGGATATCCTTATGATTATGATGAAGAAGTTACTTTAACAATTTCTGAATGGTACCATGAGTTAGTTGCTCCATTGACTAAAAGTTTCATGAACAGATACAACCCAACTGGTGCTGAACCAATTCCCCAAAACTTGTTGTGGAACGACACAATGAATGGTACCTGGGCTGTTGAACCTGGTAAGACTTATCTTTTGAGAATTATCAATATTGGTGGTTTTGTCTCTCAATACTTATGGATGGAAGATCACGAATTTGAAGTTGTTGCTGTTGATGGTATTTATGTTGAAAAGAACATTACCGAGTATCTTTATGTCACAGTTGCTCAAAGATACGATGTCTTAGTTCACACAAAGAATGATACTTCAACCAATTATGCCTTTATGCAAGCTTTCGATTTGGATATGTTGGATACACAACCTGACGATTTGATCGTCAATGCTACATCATACATTGTTTATGATGAATCTGCTGATATGCCAAGTGAATATGTTCTCAGCGACGTTGACTACTTGGATGATTTCTATTTGGTTCCGCTGGATGTTGAAGAACGTTTGCCAGAACCTGATCATGTCATCACAATTGACGTTGTTATGGATAATTTAGGCAACGGTGTTAACTATGCCTTCTTCAATAACATAACTTGGACTCACCCAAAGGTTCCAGCTTTGGCAACCCTTTTCTCTTCTGGAGATCACGTCGATAATATCACTATCTATGGTTCTAACACTCATTCATACATCTTGGAAAAAGACGAAATTGTTGAAATTGTCTTGAATAATAATGATACCGGTAAGCATCCTTTCCACTTGCACGGCCACGCTTTCCAAGTCATTGAAAGAGGTGGTGATTACCTTGACTCAGCTGAACCAGTTCCATATTCAACAAATGGTACGGAAGGCTACGTCGAGCCTGACTATCCAGCTAGAAGAGACACTTTGTATGTGAGACCACAGTCTTATTTCAGAATCAGATTCAAGGCCAACAACCCGGGCATTTGGTTCTTCCATTGTCACTTGGAATGGCATTTGATACAAGGTTTAGCCATGGTTTTGATTGAAGATCCAATGAGTATTCAAAAATTTCAATCCTTAGATGATGCTTGGTATGAAAATTGTGAAGCCATGGGTGTTCAAACTGAAGGTAACGCTGCCGGTAATACTAATAACTTTTTTGACTTAAAAGGTGAAAATGTTCAAGTGAAAGCTTTGCCTGCCGGTTTCACTGCTAGAGGTATTGTCGCTATGGTGTTCTCCTGTATCTCTGGTATCATCGGTTGTGTTGTCATTTTTATTTATGGCATGGCCGATATTCCAAATATTGAACAGAAAGTGATGGATGATTTGCACATGGAGTCCAAAGATTTGTTGGGTGATGAAGACTATGAGGATGAATTGGATAGATTGGATCCTGCTGCCGATTCAAATAAGGTTGATAATGTCCAAGTAAACACTTCTTCACAAGGTTCATCCAATGGTCCAAAACACTAGTTTAGCTTTAAATATCAATTGACAATCTTTTGATTTGATTTGGCTTATATGTTCTCTATGAATTAACTCATTTTCCCGTTTGTATAGTTTACACCTAGTTTTCTCTCAGAAAGACATGGTGTTTTAAGGATAGTACATACACAGTTGTTACTTTTTTTCTTTTTCTTCTTTGAACTCATACTCTGTATGTTCCCTAACTTGTAAGTTATGTGTAAAGCAAATAATTTATTGAAAACCCCATATGTATAAAAATCCAAAATGATAAAAAGGTTCACCCTAGTGCACCTCAGTGGTAACGTATATATAAACAATCAAGAAAATTTACTGTTTTCAGTCATCATCTCTTCATCATAAATATCATCTTCATTATCCAAATCAATCTCAGCATACATTTTTTCAACATGTTCCATAACGAACAAAACTATCAAAGTGACAACACAGCTTAATCCAAACCATTTATTAAACCAGACTTCAACAAACTCATTAGCCACCAATCCAACTCCAACCTCTTCCAACTTATGTAAGTGGTGAGGTAACGTGTTGGAATTCAACATCAGAATCGTGGAAAGAATGTAAATTCCAGATAATTCACAAATTAGAAGTTCCAAGATATAAGTGGAATTGTTAGACTTGTCCTTCTTCATATATTTTGAACCTTCAACATCAGCACCATCATTTCCGTAGAAAGAATGACTTGTGGCCTTACCGAACTTAACTATTGTTGTACGGACACTATTAAAAGACAACAAAAACAAACATAATGATATACTCAAAGTGATATTCACGGAAAACTTGTCAAGATCAACTTCATCATCACCTATGAATCCAATGCATAATTTGGCAATTGTAGTGGCTAACGGGTCGCCTGATCCCAAACCTGAATTTGGACTGCCTTGAAAATATTCATGGTAAAAAATCAATGGAAGCTTAATCAGCATGATACTCACAATCTTGTAAAAGCAAAATATACCGAATGAATAATCGTAAACTTTCATTACCACGCCTTGTAATGACTGGGATGATCTTTGGAAATTGTATGATAACAATAAACTTTGAAGCTCGTCAATTAAATCTGATTTCATTTGACCTAATGCCTTGACTTCATCTTGTAAATCAAATCCAGATGTAGAAGAAGTCGTTGAACTATGATGTTGTAAGCCTCTTACAGAGAGAGAAGCGGCGGTGGTAGTGGCAGAAATAGAAGCTTGTTCAAGTTCTCTTAATCTTAAATCAATCAAGTTGTCAGTGGTCTGTAAACTATCAGTAATTTTCTTGATACCTTGCAACTTAACAACCTTCTCCTTTTTGAAATAAGTGTAAAACAAAGAAGTGATACAACCCATACCATTCAAAAACGCCATACATGAAATACCGACAAGAGCTAACTCAGCAAGTGAGCTCTGAGTGAAGCTCAACCCACCATTCACATCTTGTAATTGCTCTTGGTCTATGTTTCCAGTACTCTTGTTATGATCACCAAACCCATATTTTTCATTCAATCGAGCATCCACCAATCTTGAAATACCAGTCCAACAAACTGAAACGATCACAAAACTGAAGAAAAAAGTTTTGTTGTTGCTCTTAATCTTGTTTTTCAAAAAAGGTATGTTCAAAGCAATGATATCAAATATCAATAAACTTGGAACCAAAAAAGACAACAATAGAATCAAATTGAACAACGTGAAATTCCAATACTTGCCGTTAGCTTGCTCATTACCAAACCCAATGATTTCAAATATCACCAATGTTGCAATCTGAAGTGAAAATGACATCGAAAGATCAAATATTAATTGCATCAAGTTATCCAATCTGCGTTGGTTCTGTGTAGTGGAACTGGATAGATTCATCATCATTGGCGTTGCTGTTGATTCTGGTGATGAACTGCTGTTTGTTGGGATGATCAGTTTCTTGCTATCTTTCGAACTAGAGTTTGATACTGTGAACTGGACGGGCTTGATTTGATAGTTGATGTTTAGTTGTTTTAGGTCTTTGTTCAGCGTCGGTATCACGTTTTTGCCTTGTCCTGCTGCTGATAATAGATATCGTTTAAGTAGTGGATGGATGATTCTATGTGAAATTTGTAAGTTGACACCGTGTGAAAGAACTAGTGGGATGAAACCGAGTAATACCGTTGAGTCCATCGTCATTGCTGTTTGATTGTAGTTATTTTCCTGTTCTTCTATTGTTTTGAGCTGTTCTTTAGATGTGGTTGTTTGTATAATACTGGTTTCACTGCTTGGTGGAGTTTGCCAGTTTGGCGTCTTCTAAGTTCTTATGAATCTTATCCGAGCACTTTTAGACGTGTCGTTCTTCTCTTTAAACTGTTGGACTGTTCTCGCTTAGTAAATTCTAAGTATAGAGTTTTACTTTGGGCGGGCGACTTTTACAAGCAGCTTTTCATGATACAACTACTACAAAAGCGTCAATTAAAAACAGGTAAACTCATTAAATATTAAATAACAAATTCATGTGACATCATTTCTACACAGAAAACACTAGTGAACGGGTATAGCTCTGCGAAAAGGTTGGGTTGAAATAATCTCAATCATTCAGTTGACAGCCTTTTCATGAATCCAATTGGTAACTTCCTCATACTTACCTTTGAAGATATTTCCTTCAAGAAAGTCGACATTAGCTTCCAATAATGCAAACAAAAAATTTCCATTGTTGAAAGAAGAGGACAAAGTTTCAGAATTGACCAAACCTGTAGTTTCAGAATCGTCATCTTCTTCGTTAGCACCTTCTTTAGAAACCTTGCTTAAACTCTTTAATCTCAAATCGTACAACTTGGAAACTTGTTCTTCTAACATTCTTCTAACCTTCAACTTCTTCTTACTTGTGAACAGATCGCATTTATTGCAAAAGATACCAACATCGACACCATTAGGCAAAGTCTCAGTAATTTCCAAAACGTCAATCAACTCTGAAGCCACCTCATGACAATACTCAGCATTGAAATTTGAAGCATCAAGCATGTAAATGATACCCTTAATATTGTTCAAGTTTTTCTGTAGATATGGATACAGATACAAACTTTTCAATTTTGAGGCACTTGGGAAATCATAAATGCCATAAGAACCAACCAATTGATGGCCTTCAAAACCTAACTCTAGTTTGTCATGGCTTGGTTCAATTGAGCTCACTGTCAACCTCGGTAGTTTTCCTGTGGTCAACAATGAGAATAGATTGGTTTTCCCACTTGATTTAGGACCAATGATGACAAAATCTTCTTCTCTTTTGACAAATATTTTGGATCTGTTGAGAATGACAAATGTGATCAAAATTATAAGCAACGCGATGGCCACCGGAACTTGTGGTTTGGCTAACACCAGTTCTTTAATGTCATCTATTGGAGAATCTGACATGTCTGTTATTTTTGCTGGTTTGTTGTTGGTTTTGGTAGTTGTGATGCTATGAGTTGTTAAAGTTCAGATAGTCACCGACAACTGTCCAACACTTTTCGAATCATCGAACCAACCAACAGCCAACGAATGTCGACACTGGACAGTCGTATTCTTTTGCAGGCGCGCCTTAACTAAGAAAAGAAAGGCAGCTACATATCGGTGTTTTCATTTTTTATGGTGATCAATTGAAGAATCACAGAAATCACGTGATGTTCTTTTGTAAGTTTTCCAGTTTTATTGAAATCTTTGTCTATTGTAGGGTATAATTTTTGTCAAAGAAAACATCTTTCTGTGAGTTTCAGGAAACGGTATAGTTTGCTATAGACTGCTTATACTCGACTTAAATTTCGCTCTCGAGCCTCTACCAGGCAACTGAGTTTTCAAAAATTTCATGACAGTTTGAGGTGGGTGTTAAAGGACTAACTACACCATGATTCTAAGATTTACTCTAATAATTACCTTAAAGAAGACTAGATGTTTATTATTGGAGCTTAAAAACTATGTGAACAATTTTAACAGTTCATTTGTTGATATACATTGGGCAAAAACAAGAACAAAAAACACTATTTAGAAACTGCATCAAGTCTCAAATGGCTCAACCACTAGACTCATCAACAGCTTCTGCCTTATTCGATCTACTATTCACCACATTCACAGACAAGTGACTATTAGCTGTTCTTCTAGGTGAAATTGTCTCGATTACACCTTCATATTCTTTATCAACATTTGCAATAGGACCAGAATACCATCTATGAGCATCCAAAAGATACCACCCACCAGCTCCGATAAACACGAAACCCAAAATGACCACAGTATAGTTCATATTCTCTTTGGTAACAGGCATATAGTTAGGGAAAACAAACACGATAGAAACAAACACCGTCCAAAGACAAGCATAGTACATGATTGGTTTAGAAACCTTACCTAAATGGAAAGGACCTTTTTGAACACCCATTTTATCAGCATTCAAAGCGAAGAAAAAAATGACAATGATATATGACCAATCTGTACAAATGGCACAAGCTGAAAAAATGGCATTCATGGCCACGGTGGAACCCAAATTGATTAAAGTCAACAATGAATTGATTGTCACGATTAACCAGACACATCTAGTTGGTGCTTTTGTCTTTGCTGTTAGATGATGCCAGAATTCGGAACCTGGAATACCCTTGTCTCTGGCAAATGACCATAGTGATCTAGAAGTGTAACATGTGGCAACGGCACCACAGAACCAAAGAATCAAGAAACATAATGCAAGGTATGCTGTGGCGGCTTGTTTACCCATTGCATGCAAGAAGATATCAACGATGGGTTGACCAGAGGAAGAAGCTAAGTATCCAGCAACATCGGTACCCATACATAGAGTGATAACGACAACTAAGACCCAACCTAACACAGCTGTGGTCGTTAATGCTGAAGCAATGGCAATTGGTGTTTGTAAACTTGCGTTTTTCGTCTCTTCTGACATTCTAGAAGTTGCATCATAACAAGTCATAACCCAACTAACGTTCAAGAAACCAAATAAGAAACCCCAACCTTCTGAACTCCAACCGGTACTGTTGATAACTTCGCCAAATGTGAATCCTCTAGTGTTATACTCTGGACATTTCACTAACAACGTGACGATCAAAGCAATTGTAGAACCGATGTTAACAATACAATAATACTTGGTGATACTAGACAAAACTGAACCAGGCAATGAGTTAATGATACCATGAGTGATAATGACCAATATAGCAACAGCAGTGATGTGCCCTCTGGTAGGAACATACGCATAGTCCTGATACATGGACACAGTCTGTAACAACAGCGTAGCAGCACCAAAATCAGTGGAACAAGCACCAGTTAATGCACCAGTCAAATACAACCACCCATCGATCCAACTTACTATAGGAACGTGTTTCTTCGGGACAACATGGGCTATAACGTAGTACATTCCACCAGAAGTAGGGAAACATGAGGTGATTTCAGCAACGGACCAAGCGATACATAGACAACCAACAGACCCAACAAACCAACACCAGACGGCAGCGGCTGGACCACCGGACCAAAGTGGGTATAGATAGGTAATTGAAATTGTACCCATTAAACCAGAAATTGAAAGTGCAAAGGAGTATGTTGAAAGTAAGTTATAGTCTCTTTTGAATTCTTGTTTGTATCCTAAGTCTGCTAGTTCTGCTGCATCGGAGTCTAGTGAGACTCCTGTGGCTGATACAGCTGATGAGACGACGTTTGTCTTGGCTTCAAGATCCTTGGCTGACATATTGCTTTTTCTTATGTTTGTACGTATGGATTTGAGTTGTGTAATTCAAGTGATTGAATAAGTTATATGTGGGTTTGGATATGGATACGGAAATGAGAAAGCTCAAGTAGCTCTAGATGAGTGACAGGTTTTTCAAGATTGATACAATTCGATAAAAACCAATATCGAAAACTAAAACAAACTGGATTTTCAGGTGACTTTATATTATCCTTGAAAGTGTCAGAAAAAGTGAACTAATTTTCAATACTCTTCCGAGCTAAAAAGAGCCAGTTTTGGTAGTTATTCGCTGACATTCCCCATTTATACGGCCATATAGTAATTTCTGTGAAGCGATTTATATTAGAGGGTAGACAATTACACCATATGAGCTATTTCGGTATATATAGATGTGGCCACAGAGGATTGACAATTAATCTGTTTTTGTTGAGCTGCCCGAAATTGGGAGATTGTTCTCTTTGGCATGGGAGATTCATTGTGATTGGTTGGCCCGTTGTCCGGTGAATGGATTAAGTAATAAGCATGCATGTGCAAATGATAGTCACCCATGGCCCATGGGCGATATTATAGGAACTCTGAATTGATATCTCTGGAGTCTGAGCGATGGAAATTATGCATGATAAGCAATTTTGTCCCATGAATGATGAATTCATATCGAGATCGATCGTTGTTGGCCTTGGCAGCTGGCTCGACTTCAATGATTTTTTCCAGTAGGAATGTTGGACGTTGGTATATATAGTGGAGTCTACCCATCCGTGTTATTTGAAACCATCAGCATGAATTAAGTTGCCTGTTTTGTTAATTCAATTCATGAATTCAAGTTACAAGATAGCTATCAGTTGACAAAGACAAGTAAGTACCTATCATCGTGAAGAGCTATAAGGCAATATTAAAACATTAAGCATATCATCATGATATGATCATGTGAAAATTTTTACAAATCAAAACAAGTCGATACGTTATACTGACCTTGATTAACTTTGAAATCGAGGACTCCAAAAGAAACATCCAAAGTTAATTGAACAACCAGATAATTCATAATTTAAATTTTTCTTTAACGGCCAGCCGAAGTTACTGTTTTAAGGTTGAATTACTATGTGGTTCAAAACGCATTAAGGCCTGTAATCAATTTATCTCAACTCCGGTGCATGCACTCAACGATTAAGCATGCTAACCAGCTAGAAGACTAATTGTTAACACCAAGAGTTAAAAAGTTGATCTACCAATTTATTGCAGCAATGCAATATATATTGCTTTTAACCTGTACGACGTACGTACAGCTAGCTGTTGAAACTTGAAGAAGTCATTAAGATCGGCCAGCTCTCCAATTTGTGCGCCTCATGAGTCACTGATAAGATCAGCTCTATCGATACGTATAGTATAAGCTCTCCTCCTGCACAGTAAGTCAAATGGCAGAGCTGGCTGTCTTACTGATCAATCAGATGACTTATCATGACATCCAAGACTTCCTATCAAGTACATTATTCAGGATTGGAAATCTATTCCGTCCCTTGTTAATCATCAGATCACAGATAACAGGAATTAGATATCACCAGGGACCTATTCCTGTGACTTTATCCCGTACGGTTTCTTGTACAAACCCTAGTTTTCGAGAATTGAGATGATAGAGATCTCAGCTTCCGAATTGGGATGGATCGACGTCGATCGACTGGTCGAAAATTGTTTACACCGAGGGGATAATCCACCTGATTAAGCCTTGTCAGAGGCTGGCCGCTCTGCGGCAGCAGTTTTATAAGTAATGAAATCTGTTATATTTGTCGTGCACAGTCCAATTTGATGGCAGACACGGAGTATACAGATTTCATCATCATCAGCCTGTAGTATCATCGATGGAAAAATGATAAATAAATCAAAATTAATTAATTACAATTCAAGGTGAAAGGTAATTAGCTGCTAAACCCCATACTAAATCCGGGCACCCCACGGGCTACTCACGAGTCACCGTCAACCATCCCTTCTCGTTTTGGAATTTGGAATTTTGTTGGCTGTAACTTCAGCAGCTTTTCAGCCAATTCTTTCAGCTGGCGGCACTTCTTGAACACCAAGCTGACTATATATATATATATATATATACCGGCCTTAACACACTGTTCCTTAGGGGTTATAAGGTTATAAGGGTTATGTAGGCTTGATGAATTAATTGGCTGCATGTCTTTATAGGCGTGCATGATACAGTATTCTGGAATTTTGCAGAAGAAATGACAAAGTTCGGGGCCCTCGTTTGAATTTGAATTTCTCATTTTCGTGTCTTTCTTTTGATTACTAATGACCATTTGCCCTCTTCCAATATTCTAACTTCTTCCCTCCCCCTATTAACATAAAACTCTTCCTGTTTCTCCTCAGCAATCGTTTTCTTTTGTCCTTGTTATCCACTGCTAGCTTATACGTCATATATTATTAACCCCAATCCCCAATAATAATTACAATTACACTTACAATCCATAATGTCATCTTCAGCAACTTCCACACCTGGTGCGGGTTCCTCTGCTTCATCTAAACCTGGCCGTAAACCTCTACAAACAGAGCCAAAAAATAAGAGAACAGCACAGAATAGAGCAGCTCAAAGAGCTTTCAGAGAGAGAAAAGAACGTAAGATGAAAGAACTAGAGATGCAAGTTGAAATGTTAGAAAATGAAAAGTTACAAATCAATAATGAAACTGAATTGTTGAGAGTTCAAGTGGAAACATTAATGAAAGAACTAAACAAATTTAAGAGTCAATCAGCTCAGCAACGAAGTGTTCAATCGTTCCAACAACAAGTTCCAGCTACATCATCACAGAGACCAATCATGGGGTCATCATTCAGTTTATCTGACAAGTCACTCAGCGGCAGTAGCAACAAAACATCTCCTTTAAGTATGATCGACAGCCCTGCTTCAAGCATGTCCTCACATACGCATATCAGTGGGTTAGACAAACAACAACGTCAACCAAGTTTCCAATTTCCTTCTCCATGGGGAGCAGGAAGTGATATCTCCACATCTCCATCCGATGTCTGGAAGACTCGTTCCCATTCCTCCATAACTACAAGCAACGGCAATGGTTCAACTGGTTCACCTTTGGATATCAATCAACCTTCTTTGAAAGGTGGTGATTACGTTGAAGGTGTCTCTGACTTCTGTAGTTCTCTGTCTTCAGTGTGTGGTTCATCATCTTGTCCTGTTCCCAGAGAAAGACGGGATTCGGCATACAAGTCACCTGCCGCTTCTAATTCTGCTGCAATTTCTGGTTCTGGATCCGTTTCTACCGCGAGCAATTCAAATTCAATCGCTGGTACCAATCGTGGAGGTGCTGATTCTTTACTGTCTATGACCACCGTGGAATCCCCTTTCCAAGCGCTTGTCAATGATGAACCAACAACTGTCAAAAATGCCGATTGTGGTGTTTCTTCAACTGGTACTCCTAGTACGAATTTGAATGATGCTTCTATGTTCCTCTTTGATGGTACATCTGCTCCATTTGATACCTCATTGGTGTTTAATGCTGAAAATGATCCATTCTCTGCTAACTCAGTGTACTATAACTCCACTCATGGAAATGGAAATGGTGGTGCCACCGATGATTTATTTGGGGATGTGAATTTCGATGATGCTGCTGAAGCTGATCCATTGGCTGGTTTGGTTACTGAAGAGTCCAAATATGATCCATTCTCTGAATTATTCAATGCCACCGATGCCGATGCCGCTACAACGATGGCAGATGGTACTTTATTCAACAACAACAACTTATTAGATACCACAGCCACAGGCAGAACGATACCGACACCAAAGCCAACGGAAGTGAAGTCATCCACGATGGCCAAACAAGACAGTTCAGATTCAGACGACGATTTCAAGGCTGTGCCAGATAACTCTGCAAACTTGATGAAATGTTCACAAATTTGGGAACGTATTACATCACATCCAAGATTTTCAGATTTAGATATCGATGGTTTATGTCATGAATTGAAACAAAAGGCCAAGTGTAGTGAAAAGGGTGTTGTTGTTGATGGTGCTGCCGTTGGTGAAGTGTTGAAGAGTGCTTTAGTGAAGTCTAATATGAAGAAAGCTGATGCTACTGTTAATCAATTTATGAAAGGTTTCTTTTAAAGATTGATGGTTGAGGTTCTAGTGAAGTTGTTGTTGTGTTTCAAATTGGACTTTTGAGTGCTCCAATTGTAAATCAGATAAATTGATGAACGGGTTACGCCAATGTTCTATCTTCTTTGCTAGCTATTTACTGTGCCCCAACTCTCTGACCGTGTTGATTTCGGGTTAAGTCAATCATTAACATGTCACTGTGGGGTTTCATTGTTTCGTGTCTGCTTCTGTTTCTAAGTTTCCGTGTTCTGTTTCCTTCCTTGAAAGGTTAGTTGATAAGATTCTTTATGTTCATGTATCTAGCCAGTTCTATCCTTATCCCTATTCTTATTCTTATGATATCAAATGATTCATTTGTTTGAATTTGTTTCATTTTCCTTTTTTTTCCTACCTTCTTGTTTTTTAATGTTTTGCTTTTCTTTATTAATCCTGTTTAGGATATCCCCGTCCTCTCTTTCTCTTTTGTATGTATATATACGACATGACCCTTTGTTTATATTTAAATGAGTTTCTATATATTTCTTTTGATGATTAAGTGACAGGTAATTCAGTAAATCTGTGTAACGTGAATTAGTGATTGTGAATGTGGAATCTGATGTGTGGAGGTGCGGTTTGTGGCTGATGATTACCCGCCCTCGAAGGGGAATTTGTATTTTGGGTGGATTCGAGAAACGAACGAGTTACGAACAAGTGTCTTCGGTTTGGAATCTGAGCAGTTAGAAGGATTTGTATTATGTAAGGGAAGAGCGCACTAAGTTGTGAGTGATCTGTCAACAACGTACACGGGAGAGTCTGAGAGTGAGAGAGAGAGAGGGAACATCCAATGAACAACGAACAAGTCTGAAGGAGTCAACAACCTGAACATCAGAACAACTGAACACTACCCGTCCTTTTAATCACCCTTGTGTCACATCAATTGCAAGAGCTATCCATCACCATCATCTATACCAGAAATACTGTGTCCCTTTAGATCGACCATCTGCGTCTTTTGTCTCATCTTGTGAATTTCATCTGGAAAAAAAGCATCAAGAGAAACAACGGATAATCTACCCCTTTCTGCGTTCCCATTCATCTAACTTATAGACAGTTAATATACGTGGAAGTACAGTTCAAGGATTTTTAATTGAAAAAAGGCATTTAATAAATTCAAACAGCATCATCAACGAAAAAAACAAACACATCGTCATCATCATTATATAAAACCTTACAATGGCTGACATTTACGAAATTGAAGACATTGATGGTGTCCGTTTCAACTGGAATGCATTTCCAGTGACAAGACAAGAAGCTGAAAACATGTCCACTCCAGTGGGTTGTCTCTACACCCCACTTTTAGCACGTGAAGACCTGCCCATTGCAGACTATGAACCAGTGGTGTGTAGAAAATGTCGTGCCATTTTGAATGTTTTCTCTCAAATCGATTTAGGTTCAAAGACATGGATGTGTGTTTGTTGTGGTACCAGATCCCAACTTCCTGTCCATTATCAAAACATCTCTCCCGAAAACTTACCCATTGAATTAACTCCTCCTGCTTCAACCATTGAGTACGTTTTCAATAGAGCTCCACCTCCTCCTCAAGCGTTCATCTATGTCATTGATTTGTGTCAAGAACCTGAAGATTTGCAAGCTTTGAAAGATACATTGATCAACTCTTTAGAATACCATCCTCCTGGATCATTGTTCGGTTTAATCACTTTCGATTCCGTCGTTAATGTTCATGAACTAAGATTTGAATCATGTTTCAAGAAATACGTCTTCAAAGGAAACAAGGACTTTGAATCCATTGATGTTCAGAAACAATTGGGTATATACGGTAACAGTTCCAAAGACTGGGCTAGACAATTCGAACATGGTGGAACCATCAACAGATTCTTGATGCCTTTGTCTGATTCAACTGCTGAAGATTTGGTCGTTAGAACAATTGACTCCTTGGAAGTTTCAAGATGGGCCGTTGAACCAGGTAAGAGAGCCATTAGAGTCACAGGTGCTGCCTTGAGTATCGCTTCTTGTTTGGTTGAAGGTGCATTTGCACAATGTGCTGCCAAAGTTACCTTGTTTGCCGGTGGTCCATGCACTCATGGTCCAGGTACCATTGTCGGTAACGAATTGAAAGAACCAATTAGATCCCATAACGATATCGATAAAGGGTCCGCTAAGCATTATAAGAAGGCTGTTGCTTTTTACAAGAAGTTATCCGTTAAGGCTACTTCTGTTAACAAAGATCAAAAGGATAAATTCTTTGATTCTTCTTCAACCAGTATCTTCAGTGTTGATATCTTTGCTGGTTGTTATGATCAAACTGGTATCTATGAAATGAGATCATTGAGTAATGCTACTGGTGGTGTTATGGTTGTCACTGATTCTTTCCAAACTGCCATTTTCAAGAACTCTTTCTTGGCTTGTTTCAATAAGGATGAAGAAGGTTATCCATTCAACTACACCGCTGGTGAATTGGAAGTTTTCACTTCTCCAAGATTAAAAGTTGCCGGTTTGGTTGGTCATGCTGCTTCATTGAAGAAAGAAGGTGAAAATGTCGCTGATATTGAAGTTGGTCATGGTTTCACTAACAAATGGAGAATGTGTTCGTTATCTCCAAGACACACCTACGGTATCTTCTTTGATATGCAAACCGTTGCTTCTGCTGACCATAGAGATTCTTCAGTGAATGAGATTCACATTCAATTACAAACCACATACAGACATACAAATGGTACAGTTAGAATAAGGGTCACTACATTGAGTAGATTAACATCCAATGCCACTGATCTACCAAATGCTTTCGATCAAGAAGCTGCTGCTGTGTTGTATGCTAGATTGATCGTGCACAAGTTGGAGCACGGTGGTGAATACTCTGATTTGTTGAGATGGATCGATAAGTCTTTGGTTAAGTTGTGTACTGTTTTCGGTGATTATTCCAAGAACGATCCAAACTCATTCAGACTATCTAGCAAATTCTCACTTTTGCCTCAATTTGTTTACCATTTGAGAAGATCCCAATTCTTGCAAGTGTTCAACTGTTCACCTGATGAATCTGCTTTCTACCATCACACATTACTTAGAACAGATGTTAGAGACTCATTAGTCATGATTCAACCAACTTTGGTTAGATTCATGGCCGATGGTACCGATCCAGAACCAGTGTTGTTAGATTCTGCTTCCTTGAAAGCCGATGCTGTCTTGTTATTGGATGCTTTCTTCTTCACCGTTATTTACTTTGGTCATGTCGCTGCTGATTGGAGAGATCAAAACTATCCAAGAGATGAATACCCAGGTGTTTATGAAATGATTGAGAAATCACAAGAAGAAGCTGCCTCTTTGATCGCTGATAGATTCCCATTGCCTAGATACGTCACTTGTGATGAAGGTAAATCTCAAGCTAGATTCTTGTACTCTAAACTGAACCCATCTGAAAATGATACTAATGGTGTCAGTACAGGTGGTGCCATGGGTGGTTATGTCGCTGCTGCTGGTGATGCCAATACTGTTGTCCATACTGAAGATGTCAGTTTGAGAACTTTCTTCCAGCATTTGGCTAAATTGGTTGTCACTAACACCAACGCTTAATTTTATTTGACCTCTTTTTTACATTTATGTTCCCCCAGTTTTCTTCTTACATTTGTGTTTTTTTTTCTCCTTTCACTCTATTTTCTTTCTTGTTTATTTTTAGTTATTCTTCGTATTCTTTTCAATTGTTTAAATAAATATTGTATTTTGTTTAATCTGATCTTTTCCTATTTTATTTACCCTAGCTATACTCATGAGCTCAGGCCAGCCTATTGGGGTGTACCCCCAGCTGCAAATGGCACCAGACAGAAAACGCACGCATGATCTACGTTTCCCTTCAACATTAACTTAAGCAAATATCATTCATTTAATTAATTTCATTTCTGACTCCCTCCACCATATGTGGTCTGACCCATTTATAATTTTAATTTGTTCTATCTTACTGATCTCCCCCCTCGAGACTCGAGACTCGAGACTCGAGAGTCGAGAGCTCGTGGATCATGGCCAATATTGGTAATTTTACGATTCTACACAGTACGTAGATATCTGATAACGTAAGTCATTATATTTTTGAAGTTGTTTATACACATGGCAGGCACATGACAAGCCTAAATATTCTCCATGATCGTCGGATATAACAAGTTGACGTACGTTTGGCGAATTACCAACGTCAATGATGTGTGGTACGCAGAAGAAGTTTTTCATTTGTTCTACTCTCGATAATTGTTTCTTCTTCTTTCATGTAAGGCAACAATCTATAGAAGTAGTTCTATGGTCGACATATGCTATATTGTTGTTTTCATTCATTGGATTTGGATGTTTCCTTTCTAGGTTTAATCTTTTTTATAATGTTAATCTTCACCTTGTGCAAATTCAACTTAATTATCTTCTCCGGGGTTCTGAAAATTTTCAACTATTGGGTCACCGACGCATTGCTTCCGTTTGTTTTTGTTTATCTTCTTGAGAAATTCTGTTGAGCTGTTAATTGATCAGAAAGGTGAAGCTACTATTATCAAAATTAACCACCACAGCAACGTTGATTCTTTCTGCTTGTCAGAACTTGGAATACATATTCTGTAGACTAGGTTAATTATAGTGATATACCACTTCGAAACACTTGGATGCAAATTTTTTTGACTTGTCACCTCAACTTAATTGTAACATGGTTCAATGTTAGATGACTCTTTAAAATAATAACAATTGCTAGCTAACGTTATTGAATTTATCCCCATGTTCTTGTCATATAGACCCAAATTGACCATTCCATGTTTCCAATTTTAGTATATGTACCTGAACAAAAAATTATTGATGTCAAGTTAAACTTCGTACGCCCCTCAATTTATTATTTATCCCTAGACCGATCAAGTTGGATCTCCGGAATATCATTGTTTTATATAGTTGAATTCTTACACATGCCAATAATGAACAACAATCGCCCAAGAGAAAAGTCTATAGGTACAGCTTTGCCACAAAACACCTACGACTCAAAAACGCTTGTGAACTTAAAAAAGTTGATCATATCAACGTACACGTACATGGGTCATATATAATATATTCCATTTCTTTGATTGACATCTCTTTAGAACGCATACCGAGTTTACTAGCTAGTTCTATTAATGCACCAAATGTAGGCAGATTAACCGTTATGAGTTTATAATTGAATATATCTACGTACGTGCATTTTTAACGTTACCTTTAACGTTTTGGAAAACAATTTACCCATATGTGGATCGCATACATGCGTATGGAGTAGGGGAGATCCTATAACAGTTGTTCTCGATTCTCGATCGAGGCTTGAAGTCTGCCCATGTAAACATCAGGTATGAATTTGCCATGGGCTATGGGGTCTCTTCTAGCATTTCAGCAATTTTTATTAATATATAAGGCGACTTGTATGATTCTCAAGTTCTGGCACATGTGTTATGTTCCATGCAATTAGTGGTAATGAGGACAGTCCAAATATGTGAGGTCATCATCGATCCTGCTACTGCCAGCCTGGCATGTGGCATGGAACACCTAGTTAGATACTAGTACCGAGGACCGACCGCAATATTGTTGTTTACTTCAGGTCCCTCTATGAGCATTCAGGCATAGTAGAGAATGCAATATAACCAAGTTCAATAAGCTTGATTTCAGGCTTGCTTTGAGTTGTTGTACCTATATATGGAGAGAGATCGAGTCCAAATGCGCGCGCCAGTTTCCAGAGTGTCGAAACCATCGTATTAAACGTCTGTTTACGTATGATTTTTTCATGTGAATTTGCGTATACCCTTATGTTGATCTGGGATGGACTTATGAAAGAAGAAGTAACGTATATGCAAGACGTATACTGAGAATTTTCATATAGCAGATGAAGATATTCGAGATAGATGATTGAAGGCTAACTATGTTCGGGTGTTAGTCGGGGCTCGAACGTGCCCAGTTGAGTCTTTTAAGTGAATTTCCTCCACAATTGAAGGGGCCCTATTTCAAGCCGGTCCCCGTGAGTTTAGATGGGAAAGGGTCTTAACTCTCATGTTCCTCCTTTTTTTTTACTTTGATCGATCATATTAATATAATTGGTGGAACTAGAAAATGGTAGATATCTAGATCAACGTACGTATATCAAGGAGACACATTTTAATTAATCGAAGATCACCATATAATAGTAACGCGCTACTAAGAAGTAATAGAGCTCGCAAGTCGCATGTGCGAGGGACACGATACGGCACTGTTCAATGTGATATAAGGGTTTAAGTTTGACGCAAATTGATATGTAAACATAAAAATTAACCAAATGGGATCTTTGCTATTGGCATAGATCTCCCATCTATAAGAGGTACTGTACCTGAAATCTATACGTTGCCCCAGCTGCGTTGGTGATCGGACAAACACACGCACGTCGCGTTATTAAAGGTGTTCGATCAAAAGTTGGTGAAAATTACTTCCTAGGGTTACGACGAATTTTGAAGAATGAAAGAACAACTATATAATTGCATTTAAATATACGGTGGTGACCATATCAACGGTAATTTGTAATGATAACTGGTGAATTCTAGCCAATGGTCAAAGCTGAACCATATAGATCTGCTCCAATTTTTCTTAATTTTTCATTTCTCCTTGTCTCGATTGGGCCTCTGTCAAAAAACTGTCATTATGGGTGATTCTGTCATGATTTTCTCACCTCTGTTGAAAATTTATAATTATTCTCATTCATATGGTTGCAGTGTTTGTGGCCTAATATTTCAATTATTAGTCATATTCTGATACAAACATAAAGTCACAAAGTGCGGATTATTATCTGATATGGGGATACAACAGATCTCAGCTGGAAAAGATGTAAAACCACATAATTTTTTATACGTGTGCACAATTTGCCTGCATCCATGATATAATTTTGTCTGGAATAGTAACCGAGGCAATCGCCTTTAAGAGTTACATATCCTGAACAATTAAGTAAAATGTAGGCCAGACTGAGAGAACAAGAACATATGATACAATTATGGGAGCAGTGCTAACAGAATTTGCCCAATTCCAATCTCATACACGCTCAAAATGATGAAACAGAAAGCTGCTCACCGTCCGCTGTCCACGCTCCGGTAGCAGACAAATTGTATTTCCTTCTACAACTGCGGACACTGTACGCATACCCTACAAGCTTCAATATCGAATGACGTTTCTCTCATATGTGACGAAGAAAGTGAATCAATCTAATAATATAAATCGCCTAGTTTCCCATTTTTCGGTCTTCAGATTCTTCCGTAACGTGTGTTGTATGCACAAGGCTATTTTTATTTACAAAACTAGTTCATTTTGTCGCTCGGCCAATTATACACACGATCTAGCCTTTTTACTTTTTGCAACTGATTCATTTCCTGTCCCATCATATCATCATTTTGAGGCTTTTTACCCCCTTTATCATTTACATCAACAGTCATATTTAAACTCCTTGGTTCGCTGTTTCCAGTTTACAAGTTAACCTGCATATCACCGTTCCCCGACACTCACATTCGTATTACCGCGACTCTTCAGAACTTGAAAATGAGAAGACAGCAGAGAAAGAAGACAGGTTTGGCATCTTGGCTAAAGGCCCATTTCAGCCTACATTCAAATCGACAAAACAATGCCAACTCAAACAGTGCCAGTAATACAAACAACGCTAGCAATGGTGATATCAAGAACAACAGAAACAATGTCAGCAACTCAAATAGCCATGATAGAAACAAAAGTGTGAACATTCATATCAATAACGTCAACAATCTCAGCAAGCCGAATGTCAACAGAAACAGAAAGACTATTGAATTTGATAAAAGAATAAGTTGTGATAAGCCATTGCCATCACCTCCAACACCTATTCGTACATTACCTCCATCTGATTCTTCATCACAAGTCGAAGATCAATCATCAAGTGAAGAATCAAATATCTTACATTTTTTGGAACATGCCACTACAAAATTAAAGCAAGATGGTGCTTTTACTTGTGATTCAAGACGTCAATCTAAGAGAACATCTTCCATCAATCTGTTATCGTCTTCTGATGTTGAAGATAGCATTGTCATTCAAGAGGACTTGGAAGAAGGAAAACGGTTCACTATCATCTCTGATGAAACCACGGTTTCGGCACGTTGGGAACCACAGAAGCCAAACGAGTTTACATTGTTATCCATCATCTCATCTGAGACAATACTTAAGTCCATAAATTCAAGAAGTGGCAGTAAGGCAGGAAGCAAATGCAGTTCTATCATGACATTATCAGATTTGAACACGATAATTGATGGCGTTGAACCATTGCCATTCACAAGAGAGTCAATAATGCTGGATAGTAAAACAGGAAAGATGATGCTTATGCCTCCTCCAACTCCATCGAAGAATGTTTTGAAGAGTTCAAAGTTGAGCCATCATCAACGTGGCCCAAGTGGTGTTCGTCATCGTGGTGGTGATTACTGTCATAAGCCAACTGTTTCGGTTTCAAATATGGGTGGTGCCAGCTGTGTCGCTTTCAATAATAAACCTGTAGTCATGGGTAAAAACCAAGGTATCAAACGCTCTCCAACTTCTGCATCTTCATCATCTTATCCCCATTCTCATTCAAACTCTCCTACTGAATCTGAACAATCTCAATCTCAATCTCAATCTCAATCTCAATCTCAATCTCAATCTCAATCTCAATCTCAATCTCAATCTCAATCTCATTCTTATTCCCAGTCCACCTCATATGTGCGCCAAGGTAGTTCTTATGATGAATATGAAAAGAGACTAGAGCATGATCATGATCGTGAACATGGACATGCTCGAAATGAATCAGTTTCAACAGTCACATCATCATCAGCATCAACACTTCGTTCAACCCAGATAATGAGTCGTCATGGATCAACTAGGACTTCGCCAACCACAATTTCTTATACAGCTACACCAACTACATCTATGTCAATAAATGCAGCTTCTGCCAGGGAGTATCCACTTAGTGCTGTTTCAAATCATCGTTCTTCACGTTATAAGCCAACTAGCCCTGTGCCTAAATTAACCACAACTGCAATTCCTATTCCTATTACTCCTGGTGAGTATAGTCGTCAACGTGATCCTATTCCTTCTGCTTCCATTGGGAGACATCAAGTCATTGCTTAAATCCATTAGGGTCTCTAAATTCTCTGTGTGTTGGCGTCTAGTGATCATCTGACAGATATTACATTCTTTCATGATGATTATTTCGACTTGCATTTTCTTTGTCTTTTTCATCGTTGAAAACATCCTTATTTCGATTCCAACTTTTTTCCTTATTCTCACAACTTTTCAGAGTTGCAGGTACAACTCCAATATACCATTTTTCAACATATCACATTTCCAATACACTATACACCAATTCTTGCTGTCTTCAACTTGACAAATTCTTTTCTTATTTTTTCTCTACTTTTCTTTCTGACATTGGCTTTATTATACGTAACAATACCTTCTCAATCCAATCGATCGTTGATGCTTAGATTTTTTTTCTACTAATGTGTGTGCACAATGACTATGTGATGCCTTCAATTCGCAAACAATACTTAATTTCAATTTGTGTTTTCTGTTCCTTTTTATTTCAGATCCTTTATTCTTATACTACAACTTCAGGTTTGATTTCAAAACCTTCAATTCCAAATTTTCAACTTCTATTTCAATTGATACCTTGTGGTGAAGCACTCCACTTTTTCCATTCATGTATTTTTTTCCAGTTCTATTTTTGTCTCGGTCATATATATGTTCTACAATTTAGTTTGTTTCAATTACCGAGATATTTTCTTCTCTTTGTTGTTTATTTTTTGCACATAAACGCATGATACCTTCTAACTTTTTAATCCTTACCTTATTTTTATTCTTAATTTTAACCAATATTTTTTCCATTTCAAACATGTGTTTTTTTCGTGATTATTTTATACAATTTCAACACTTTTTATATATTTACACTGAGTTTTTTTATTATTTTTTTTTTTGTTTTATATACATACTTTTGATTGATACACATTTTATATTAATTTCAAATGATTCCCCATGTGATAAAATTTTTTAAAATAAAGCTTGCAAAAAATAAATGTTCGTTAAAAGCGATCGATATATTAATATAACTTTAAACTTCATAAATTAGTCAAAAAATTCACAAATTATCGTCAAACTTTGGGCCCACATACATTTTCTAATTGTAGAAATTTGCTGGTCAATATAACACAACATCTATGGGCAATTAGGATATTATCAATTGAATCATGGTTAGAAATCACCAAACTCGATCCAACCAACCACAATTCACCAAAATGAAGTATATAAAATGAGTTTACTCTTGCGCTCAACTAGGAAAAGCCACATGACAAAGAATAGAAGTCATTTCCATCGAACAACTCTCCCCCATAATTATGGCATACACCAACACACCAATCACAGCAGCTTCCTTCCACGGTATCTCGAAACAATACAGTCGACTCAAGGCAGATGAACTATTGATTGCACCCTCCACCACAACAAAAACAAAAGAGGAATGGCTACGCTGTTGGAGAATATAGTGGCTAAACACCGGCATAAATTTCCTGGGTCATTGGAATACTTGCATTTCTATCTACTAAGAAATCTACAAAAACAACTATCTACAGCAGCAACACAAATATGTATCCTACCCAAAAGTAGTGATGAAACTCTTAATCATCTTATGGAACAATGCTGGATTACCAGGAGAATCCGGCGCCTTCTTCAACAGTAACAACAGAACCACAACCAACATCCTTTCCCACAACCTACAGCAGAAATTCTTGATTGCTCCACCCTTACAATCCCACATCTCATCGCATTGAACAAATTCAATTGGTGGTCAAATTCAGAAACCAATACAGGTTCACAACTGAACCAAAACAACCAATCACAGCACACAACCTACCATCTATTATATCTATCATAATTCAACAACAACTACTACTGAGACTAATATAACTTCTAATCATTGGCTAGGCAAAATTTGTTCTTTAATTTCATTTCCTTACACTAATAAATCAAAAAAAAAAATAAAAAAAATAAAAAAAATCTAGTCTCACTCTATTTGCATTTCACTTTCCTTATATTCTAATTTTTCTTTCACATTTTCAATTCTACTCCTTGGATTCAAATGACTACATGTCTAGCTCCAACACATTAAACAATGATTTCCATCATCTTACCCTTTATCGATATTTATCAATTTATCATTTTAATACATTATCATTCTATTTTAACCTCTCTATCATTTTATTATGTTCTGATAGGTTATTAAAGTTGGGACAGTTGGTTTGTTGTCTTTGTGAAATTACTTCTACTGGTTATAGCAATGAAGAGCAGAAGCGGTGTT
>JAKTRY010000358.1:0-25438 GCA_030579935.1 Ambrosiozyma cicatricosa | reverse complement strand
TTTCTCCTGTTGTGAGTATTTATAGAGTATCCAATACAAGCCTAAGTCGATATACCAAAGGATACAACAACACAAGTAAGTCTCCCTTCCCAAAGTAAGGTCAAGTCCCTTCTACCTAAGGGGCGGGAACTTCGGAAATGTATTAGATACCTATTAAAGCTACTTCAAGATACATGATCAGTTACGGTTGAGCGAGGTGGGAACCTCGCTCCTTATATACTTACTCCTGCTGGCTTCTCCCTTGCTTCGCCACAATATCAACTATCCATTCTGTACCACCTCGATCATGCACCACTACTCCTAGAACCTTACAAATTAACGAAATGGCCGATTGGTCTAGTTGGTTATGGCACCTGCTTAACACGCAGGTAGTCCCCAGTTCGATCCTGGGATTGGTCATTTTTCATTTTCTTGGTTCTCTGAGTGCTTTTTTCTTGACTTACCTGACCTATTGTGGAAGAAATGGTAACTTTGATAGTCGGTGCGTTTGTGAATGAGGAGCTTAAGGAGATACGACTCTACAAGTTTATGATCATAAAAAGCTATTAAAAAAAGGTATAAACAGGAGTCATGAAAAAGTGAAAAAGTCTAATATATATATGCAGTACAAGTTTTGGTTTTGTCATTAAATTTTCGTTTATATGTTTAGTTTTGTGTGAAACGTTTATTCATTTGTTTGGACTTCAGGCTCTACTTGTTGATGTTGTGAAATTTGTTGTTGAAACTTATGATTGCTGAATGTGTTCTTAAACCACTTCTGACATGTTTCAAGTAATGTGGTTAGAATCCAGTTTTCATCCACCGGTTGAGTATCAGTTTGTATAATGTAATTCGCCAATGAACCCTTAGTGGACTCTAAATTTTTGAATGTTGACTTTTCAACCTTTATATCCTTCAATATTTTAAAAAAAATCATCTCGAAGTCACCAAATTCATCCACCTTGCTGTTGACACCAAATGTAGATATACTTTCGCCATATTTGTTGTCAAGTTTGTCTTGAAGTTTTCCAAGTAATTTATCAGTTCTTCTGAATCGATCAATGCCGTGGTTTAGATCATACCAGACAAAATACTTGACAAGCAAAGGAAAATATAAAGGTAATTCACCTTCCCGTAATTTCAAAAGATGATATAAGATACATCTATTGGAAACCCAATTATCAATCTTGAATGACACCCTGAATGTATTAATGATTGCCACAGCCATTCGCAAGTTTCCAACCTTGACACAATAGTTGATAAACATAGTTAGTGTTGAACGTTTGGGCCTTACCACTCCACCACTCACTTGCTTTTTAAAAAAAACCCAGGCTGAATGCATATCGTTATTTCGGAGATGCTTGTATATCACAGTGTTCATGCTATTTGTGCCAACTCTCTTTGCCGACGAATAGAACTTCTCAAGATTTTGCACGCTTGATCCTCTATTGAGCATATCATGTAGACATACATCTGTATATGGGGCATGCTGATTCAGTTTTAATGCAGTCATTTTCTTTTTCAAGAGCTCTTTTGTAGGATCATCAAAAGGGATAACCAGCAAGGCAAGATACCATGTGCAGAAATCAGGTTGTAAATCCATGCCTATCATCCTATGTAGCGTCATGTCAAGAGCCTTTATTTTGGCAATCTCCGATTTTGCTTTTTCGATGCAATTTTTGGCAATGATGTTGTATGTTGTCGTGTTAGGAGATACGCTGTCTCTTTTCATGCATGTAAATAGTTTGTAAATGTCTCTTTGATTGAGACTGTATGAAATCAATCCAGCAATGTCATTATATGAGTCAAGGGTCAGTGGTTCACGGTTATCGTTGTCAAACAATGTGAGTCCTAGAAACTTTCCAATTTTGTGTGATGAATTGATATATTTAACAGATGTTAATCGGTCAATTATTATGCTCCATTCTTTACTTGAAAATGTTCTATCCAGTTGGTTAACCACAACAGGCAATTCTGAACCCGGTCTCAATTCAACTGACTTGAAAACTTGTAGATATTTCTTGGAATCAAACCGTAGTGAAGTAGCCTTAGGAGAACTGTAGTTGAGCAGTTTGTATATTTTATCGGTCAAAATGTGTGTCTCCGATTCGTCTTGTAATTGCAACAATTTGGAGTAGACAGAGGAGACTTTATTTTCTAAGTTATTAGTTGACTGTGTATCTCGTTTTCCAAACCTGGCTTTATTGGAACCCAAACGACTAGTCAGCGTTGAAAATGGTTGTGTGATGTGGATGCTCGGTACTCTCATAATGTTGAATTGTGATGAAAAACCGTTTGATAACCTGGTGAAAAATTGTTGTTGTTCGGTCGTTGTTCGGAGCTTGAATGTATGCAGAATGACACCATAGTAGCTCCCTCGTATAAGAGTCATGAAATGGTTTCAATGGTTATAATTGTTTAGGAAAAGCCATGATTTCATCAAGTAGAACCAATTCTAGTAGTACAGTTGATCAAGATCTACTCGACTTTTGATCCTTGAGAGAAGAGTGATGATTGGAGAACCGGGGAACTAGTCGTGCGAGACCCAATTCTTGCAACTTTTCAAACTATGAAATTTGAACTTTCCTCTCGATAAAATTTGCTACAAACAATTTCAACTACTACAATCAAACTCATATTCACGATCTTAGTTTTCCCATAACATCACAACAACATATATCATCATATCATCAGTCATGAGCAGAGAAGGTTTTGTTCCACCAACAGCTGCTAACTTGGGTAATGCTGCCTCCGGTATTCAATCTTTAAAGAACTATGGTGTCAAGTACGTTTGTGCCCAATGTGCCGTGAACTTCTCTTTGTCACCAAAGGAGCCTGTCAGATGTAAGGAATGCGGTCACAGAGTGCTATACAAGGCTAGAACTAAGAGAATGGTTCAATTTGAGGCTCGTTAATTCTTTCACAGCACTTCAATACATTGATTACAAATGCATTACCCCTTCAAGGCTCTCATCTATCGAGAATCACATTCCGCAGTCAGTTCTATTCCTTATCGTTCACATTATAATTATCATCTTCGTTTTATGTATCGTTTCAATTATTTATGGATTTTGGACTTCAATGATAGGAAACAAGAACAATAAAGAGAAAAAAAAATCAAAGGATCAAATGATCAAAAATCAAAAACACTGCTCTTTGCTTTCGGACTTTTACTTCATTTCATTGTATATGATGATCTTTCTTTTCTGTATATTTAATATTTCATGGTATAAACAAAACTGTGTAAAATTGTTGAACTCAAGTACAAAAATTATGTATGCTCTACACTGTACTGGACACCCGTGCACCTTTCCGCCAAAAAAACTTGGTCGTCTTCAAAGTTCAGATCCAGATCCACCTTAAGAATCGATGTGGCGGATGGAAAGGTGAGACATGCCAACACCGAACTAAACACACGATCATGTCCATATAGAAAAATGCTGAAACTTGGAAATAGACCATTAAATCGTTACACCAAACAAATCATAAAACCGTTTCTACGGTCTGTTGGAGGTACATCAGTCAACTTTGCACTCCACAATGACTTCAAGAAAATATCACCATTGAACACACGATTGTCTGTTCAAGATATTCTCAACATTCCCAACCAAGATACAGATACATCAAGTGACCCATCTGATATTTCAAAAATTATCCTTGGACAAGAGATGAAAATGTTGGAATTACTAGGGAAATGCAACCAAGAAGAAAACTCCTTTTATAACAGTCGATTCAACAAACCTGCAGCAGTGATGGATGGAACTTTTGACTCCCAGAGAGATAATGGGTTGAGATACAGTGAAATCCCAAAACTTCCCAGAAACCTAACATTAAAGATGTTAGAGCAATACGTTGAATCGTTGGTTTTTTCACTATACAACGCAACAAACAGAAAAGTGGCTAGCAACATGATGAAGAGTATTATTTTTGAGCCTAAAGCAACCATGTTTTTATCCAAAAGAATCTACAATTCAATGTTGTTTTGGGTTGTTGCATATGATCAATTCAACCTGAAATACATTATTGATAAGGCATCCCTTGTGGATGGTATGGATACAATGTCATTGAATTTGATTATTTTTGGTGGTATTTTTTCTTTTGATTTGGACAAATTCGGTAAGTTGAACCATGTCATCAAATGGATCAATTATGCAAAGGATAATAACATTTCGATTGACAAAAGAACATTAAGATTAGTGTATATGATCTTGAAAAATGTTGAAAGTCGAAAAATGTTTTTAGACCTTATAGATCATAGTGATATACGCAGATTTGATTTTATATTGAAACCTTCATTCGATGACTCACGTTGGTTGGAGCACAAAACTATGTTACAAAGTGTTGACTTCAATAATTCTGATAAAACGAAACCTATCCCATTACCTTCCATTATCGCAACATGCCTTGAACTTGATTACAAAGGCACAATAGAGTTTTTAAATGAACAAACAAGAAGGGGATACAAATTCAATGAGAGGGTTGTTGATGTCTTAATCGATTATTTTCTGTCTCATAAAGATCCGATCAAAGCATGTGCTGTCTTGGAATCGCTAAAGAAAGGTTTTTTCAAATATCATGATAAGTATCCACAGCGTGCACATGACTTTGTTAGCAATTACTGTTTGGATCATTTTACATTCAATAGAGTTGAATTTGATGAATATCATACGGACATGGATATGACATTTGTTTTCCAATATTTGAGGAACTATGGAACCATGAATAAAGAAGCCATTGAAAAAGAACTCTTGATTTCAAATAATGGAAAATTCACCTTGGACAAATCAAATTTACATTTGCAGAAGATGATGAAAGCTAATGGAATGCGTTCTTTATTGATATAGGAATATTTACTGTATATACATGTATAATGAACCAAATATAATGATCAATTTCTGAATTCTTTTTTGAACAGATATAACTCTCACAATTGCAACTTGCACTAGCTTTTGCCCTTCGATGGCTTCAGGCGTCAGGAGTAAATCTTCATCGATCTGGTCTGTCAAGATTTAAATCGACCCCATCCGTCCACACATCCTCCTCTCTTTGTATCATATATTTGTCCTCAGATGGATCTTTTTGCTTTGATATATACAACAACTTGGAGATATCTCAAAAACTAGATTCAAATAGAGGAAAAGAGATAAGCTTATTAGCTATTTACCAGGATCGAGTCTATCCACTAGCATTGACCAGACATGAGCTCACCATCACAATCACCATATATTCAGTCTTCAAATCCACCACCATCAAACTACAACTACACCACCCAACAACCACAACCAGCACCACCATTGATGTATGTACAAGCAACAACACCTACAGATGATCTGAATACTATGGGATATAGTTGTTGCGGAAATCGTTGCAGATGTCTTTGCTGTTGGTGTTGATATCATAAACTGTTGCGTGACACGAACATCAAATAAAATATTGGTTTGTTTCTAGAAATTGGTTGAAAAATCTTGTCAATACATCTATTATATAATAACCTTTATAGTCAGATATATACCTTTCTTTTAATACAAGTTGTGTGCAACTTTGAACATGATTGTTATTCCTAACTGTTTATAATGACCATATCACAAGCCACAGATAGCTGTACGAAATTTGATATCGAAATAGATTCTGCGAGATTGTGCGAGTGGCGGAAAGGGGTTGCGGCTTAAGGAGGCCAAATGTGAGCGTGAGGGCCGGCCGGTGTGGAAGCTGTAGCCTGGGCTCGCACATGGCTTTTTTTCACACCTGCCGGGACTGCACAGTGCCTAGCTTCTCGATGAACGTACGCGGGCCGGTAGCGCTGAGCATGTAATGTTTTTTCTTTACGACACATGAAGAGTCAAGAGTCAGGACTGGCAGGCCGGCTGGAGCCAAAAGCCCTCTGCCAAGAACTTGAAACCCCTGATGATTGATCCCCTATAATTTGTTTTTAAGGCTGAAGGCTTCCGAAGGCTTACATGGTTTCTGTTTTGTTTGACAATTCTTTCAGTTTGTAAGAAGTGGTCTTTTGAGTTTGAACTGCGATATTTCGATGACACATATACGTACGCAAACGTTTACAGCAATAGTAGATGTAGGGATAGTTCTGAAGGTTGAGGGAAATAAATAGAAGCTATAAATAGGAGGAGCTGTGTTTCATGAATGCTGGCGAAGACTTCTTTGTGAATCGTGTTAATCGTCATGAAATTGAGTTTGTGAAAGAGAGGCTTGTAGGCGGTGGCAGTACCTTCTTGTGAGTATGTTTGAGGCTGGGTGAGGCTGGGTGTGGCTGGGTGAGGCTGCTAGACCTTGTTGAGCTGCATTGTTTACTTGTGTACTTAGCCTTCAACAAACAATAGGTTCGATCATCTAGTGAGCCGGCGGCGGGGGCTGGGTGGACCAGGGTGGTGGTGTTAGTCAATAGTGACTGTTCTGCGCCCATATGCAGGCGTACTCGGTAGAATTAGTACGTGTTTTTTTTGTTTTTCTTGTTTTACATCTGGAATTCTGGGCCATGGCCCATGGACCATACAGTGGGATTTCGTTATAAAAACAACCTCCTTTTCCCTCCCGCCAGTTATATCTCCCTTTCTTCGCCTTGCACTCAATTCTCAACAAGTTCCCCTTTGAGCTACTTCTTCAAGTCTACATCAATTACACTCACATATATAACATCCTATAACAACAATGAGCAACCAGGTATGTTTCATCAAGTCAAATTTTTCAGTGACTGTCCGTTCCCAAGATTCAAAGTGAATCACTGCGCACAGGATTGACTGAGTCTGGAATGTGAGATGGATGAAACTTGTCAACAAAATTGTCAAAAGTCAACATTCTGTTTTCTTTGAAGTTCCAAATGAAAGAACTGACATTATGTTATTCTGTCATGGTATAAGTTTAAGAATACTAACATTCAATTACAACTAACTTTTTGTTTCAGCAATACTACCAACAAGGTCCACCACCTCCACAAGGCGGTTACTATCAACAACAACCTCAACCAGTCTATGTCCAGCAACAAGCTCCACCTCAAAAGAATGACAGTGGTTACGGTTGTTACGGTGGTTACTACTTAGCCCTTTGTGCTTGTTGCGCTTTGGATGCCTGTTGCGATTAGATTAATGTGTTTCTACTATACTACTTTGCCTTACCTCTCATCATGATTCGGTTTTCATGAATAATTCTCGTTCAATTGTATTACTTTAATTCTTTGTTTTCTGTTTTGCTTCATTTACATCTTTTCTGTTTAACATAACAAACTAATTTTACCAAATTCTTATTGTGGTTTCTTCCAAAATGCCATCAATATAGTTAACCATTTAACCCAGCCCCTCAATGTCTTCATCTGGTAACTTGCCTTATCAAAGATCCTGTCGCCATTAAGCCTTGTTGATATAATTGGCTTGTTTACTTTTTAATGTCTGAGATAAACCTTTTTAATAATTATTGCATTCCCTGTCTTCTTTTTTATATTTTTGTTCGTTCTTTCATTTCTGACGTTGAATGGATTTAGTACAATTGTGGTTTCGAATTATTCGGACAATTATAATCCTATCCAATAGTTTGTAGTCATGTAATTAAAGTACTATTATGGGGCAATTTAAAGATTGGTACATCGTTAATGATATATCAAAGGCTTTTAGAATAAATAAAATAAATAATGGGCTAAACTGTAAGACTGAATTTTTACAACAAATCATGGTATAACTGTATGAATCCCGCTAAGTAGGTAATTGACTTCAACGAAATAACTCATTTAGGTAAACCAGGAATTTTACTTAAAGGAACCAAATCACCTAAACCCCAAGCTTCTTCACCAGTTCTTGTTTCGTAATACTTATTTAAATCAACACCATGGTATGGATGTTTAGCAAAATTGAACCAAGGAACAAAACCCATTAACAGCTGAGATTTGGTGGAATGTCTTGAAGCAACGTCTTGCAAATAAGGACTCAATGCAGATTCTTCCACACCGTATGGGTTCTTACCTTCAGATAATAATCTTTTAACTTCATATCTATCTTTTTCAACTTCTCTTGAGTTTTCGGTAACACCCCAGAAACGTTTAGTGGATTCATTATATGAGACAAGGAAACCAGCAGTTAAACCCAATGTTAAAGTTAAACCCAAAAGGTTCTTTGGTGGTGTTATGAATTTTCTACCTTGAGCAGGTTCATATTTTTCAAATAAATATAACCAAGCAGGACCAGATAAACCAAATCCTGCAATGGTTAAGTAATCACTTGGTCTGAAATATCTGACAACTTTGGTGAATTCAGGGTCTTGATCAATGATCTGTTCAAACATGAAAATGAGGATAACTCTCACAAATGAGGGGTAGCGACCATGTTAGTATTTGACGATTATGCTCTATTGATCTGTTAACGACTAGTTGTATTTGATGTTGTTAAATTAAATGGGGTTTCAAAGAACGTAACATACTTCAAATTTCTCCATTTTGACGAAACCAGGAATGAAATTGGTGGATGAGTGAGTGGTTTGCGTATGAACCCATTTGCAAGTTACCAATTCAGTGTCTGTCTCTCCTATAACACCTTTAAGGCAATTAAAGTTGATACTCCACTTCTCTGATGTGTGGCTCAAAACCGGCTAGCGTAATGCATTAGGTAAGGTAAAGAAAGGAACACATTTTGCATAGGGTTACCCGGCTCAGAGTCCTCGAGAGTCAGAGCGAGCCAGAGCAAGCGAGTGCATGTTTTTCTCAATGAAAGAGCTACTAAAACACAAAACACAGAAGGATCACGTACTCGTACCCGTACTCGTACTCACGTATTCATGTAGCTTGTAAAGTTCAAACTCACTTCACTACGCACAACAACAATAACGGGCCCACACGATTCACAATTCCTCACTTGTGCTCTTAAGACCTCCAGAAATGCCTCCAAAGAGAAAACAGACCATCAAGTTGACCATCAACAACAGCAAAAAACAGAAAACTTCTGCTAATGCCAATGCAAACCATCATCGCAAAGGACAACCTAAACAACGGGCCAATTCTCATGTCGAAGACAGAGAACCATCTTTAGATGAACTTCACTTTTTTTTACACTCATTGTACAATGAAATCCTTCACTTCAAAGACCCGGCCACTGAAGAAGTTATCACTGGTCCCTTCGTCAAATTGCCACCTAAGAAGATCTTTCCTGATTACTATCAAATCATTGAAACCCCTATCTCGTTACATGAAATCAAGGCCAAGATTAAGAATACCCCCAAATCAAAACAAAAACATTTCTACATTTCCCTATCCGAATTTACAGCTGATTTCAAGTTGATGGCCGATAATGCCAACCAGTATAATGACTCAGAATCCCTTATAGCCAAAGATGCCATCAATATTTATGAATTTGTGGCCAGCCAGGTGCACGAGTTCCAAAAACAGTTGAATGTAAATGCTAATCCAGAAGAGGCCGAAAAGGAACAACAAAAACACTCCGAAATGAAAGAAAAGAATAAAGAACCACAAACTCAGGAGCCTGCTAAGGAAACCGATCATTCAAACGATGCACCACACGATGATTCTACTGAAGTGTCGAAAAGCAAAAGTAGGGGTAGACCAAGAAAACCAAGAACTCCTAAGAAATTGAAGACTGAAGAACCAGAGCTTCCCGAACAGGCAACATCAAGTACAACAGAGACAAATACTGATAATCAGCTAGTCCAGGAAGTTGAAAAGCAACACGAAAATGAACACGAGCAACACCATCGTCGTAAATCTACCCCAGCAGTCAAGCCTCATAAAACATCAGTCAAACGTTCCAAAGCTTCAACTCCTCAACCTTTACCTGAAATTCCATCTGAGGCTGGATTTGTTCCTCAAATCAGTACAATTTTGAGAAATGTTTGCAACTTCAAGTTACCACAAAAGGGTAGAGTTGCTGAACCATTTCTTGAGCTTGTTGATAAAGAAGATGAACCTCAATATTATGATATTATCAAAGAACCAATCTCTTTGAATATGATTAGAGTCAAAATGAATAAGGGAGAATATGATAATTTCTCACAAGGTGTCTGGCAGTTTAAAAAGGATATGTATAAAGTGTTTTCAAATGGTCAACTGTACTATGAAGATAATTCACATAACTTCAGACTAGCTCAAACCCTTCATGGTTTTTTCAAAAAGAAAATGGAAAAATTCAAGGAAACATACCCAAAATTTAGAGATGATGAGCCAGATTCCAATAATGCCAATATCACCGAACAAATTGTGCAAGGTGGATTGAATGAATTTGATGAATCCAGAGCCAAATCTGTTGGTGCTAATGGTATTGAGGAACTAAGTATGACTGATCCTGAAGAGATCTCCAATAATAATTTGCATGGAAGTGTTGCTCCTTCTGAATTGTTGACACTCTCTGACGAAGTTCCAAACTTTATTCGCAAACATGATATTGAAAAAGTGGAAGAAGTTGCAGAAATCGATGACATTTCTGCCTACATAAAAAAATTCACATTCTCTTCTGCCATAAAACAGTACAATGCCTATTTACCTGACTCTCAGTTCTTTGAATATTGTTTCCTTGAGCCAAGTGGAAATTCAACTGTTGGAGGTACAACTTATTCCATTAACCTTTCCTCTGCCCAAGTTATTGGCCAATCATTATTGGTTTTGGTTTCTTTCCAGAATAGAATCATAGATGAGAAATACATCACTGAGTTGAAGGTCAACAATGATGTTTTAAAACCTCAACCAATCAGCATATCTTATGATCAAGACAACAAGAATAGCGATTTTTTGGCATGCAAGTTTGAATTCAAATTGAGTCATGGCCTGAACTTGCTAGAGTTCAAGTTGAAAGTCCCTTTTCCACTTACCACAAATCCATTCAAAACACCTATTCTGGAACAAGATCCGTTACTGAACTTTGATGGTGCTTCTGGAACAGATGGTAGATTGACCAGATCTTCCAGATCAAGTAAAAAGCAAGATTCTGATGGTAGAGCTACGCATGGCGAAACCGGATACCATACCGATATGCAAGAATTTATCCAGGAGACAGTTAAGATTTGGGTTAATGTTTCTCAATAGAGATACCGGAATCTAGACGCTCACCTAATTTAGTGAATGTTTTTGATATTTTGTTTTGCAATTATAGCTACCATGTACATTAAGTTTTTAGTGTTTTCCTTTGTTCAAAGTTTGGCGCCATCTATTGGTATCTCAAACTACTCAAATATGTATAATATTTCACAATTATTAAAAGGATGACAAGCAAACATTCTAGAATATTGTACATAGTCTTAAAATAGATGAGACGAACGTATATATGTAATAATAATTATAATAAAAAAATGTAAAATTTATACCCAAATGAAAGCTAATTAGAAAGTTTGGATGTATGCCTGAAACTGCATACATTACACTAGAATGATGCACATGAAAAGAACCAGAGAAGCTAGAAGATAAATTAGAAAATGGAATGAATTTGAAGTAAAAAAATGAAGTCAACCAAATATGACAAGAGGACATGGACCAAGCAAATATATGATTGGTTTGAGAATACTGTTAATGAATGCGCTTTCAAGCTCAATCAATTAAATTGTGATTGATTTCATCTCCAGTTCATGATAAATAGGATAAAAGTAACTAAAAAACAAATGACACGGAATGAAATGTACGCTCTGGAGAATCATTGTATAACCCAGAGAGGAAAAGCATTTTAAAAGAAGACTCAGAAAATTGAGACCTGAAAAAAAAAAATCAATCGTCCAAGAAAGATGTCATTCTAATGGGGGTTTCATTGGACTTGTGTGTCAAAGATTGTTCGAATTTACTCAATTGCTCTGTATATTCCTCGCTCAACTCTTCGCAAATCAACGTTTTATCGAACACATCCACATTGATTTTCTCTGTAAGAGTCGTTATTGTTTGATTAACAAGGTCATCGTAATCACTGGTATTTCCATTTGGAGATTGCATCGAGTTAATCGAGTTATTATTCACCACAGCACCACCATATGATATATTTGACTGGACAGTAGGCTGATGTTCGATGATTTCTTGTTGAGTTGCTTGTGGGGAGGAATTCATAAGAAGATTTTGATGTTGCTCTAATGTAAATCCACTTTGTTGAATCTGCTGTTCTTCGCTATGAAAACCTGTGATGTCTACCAATTGGTCAAAAACAGAGCTTAAAACCGTTCTCAACTCAATTTCTCTTATTTGGGATTTGAAAAACCTGTTTTCATTTTCGTCGTAGGAAAGCAAAGGTGCATTTTCGTTACTGTCTATCTGACTTGATGTATCTGATTGTGGTATGAGACAGGAAAAAACGGCGCCCATGATAACTGTGTTCTTGGATTCAAAAAGAAATATTTTTGATAGAAGTTCAAAAGAACTTGAGAGTGATGGATGTTCCAAAGGAAGGAGTCAAAGTTCAGTAAGGTGATCAGTGCCAAGGCAGGGCCAAAGAGTTGTGTTGATGTTTGTACTAGTTTCAGTTTCAATGACAAGGCAGACTCAACTTGTCGTTTGAGTTTATCTTTGGCCTAAAAGAGAAGTTTACACTCAAGATTACTCGGAAGTGAGAAAGGGATAGTGATCAGAGCAGCCACCAGATCGGAAATTCTAGCCATACACCCTGTTTATCCTAGTTATTCCTTCCGAGCACGCAGAAGTCGTGCTTACCTCAGATTTTTCTATCGTGGCGATTTATGAGCACTGAAGAATCAAGTGGCAAACAATTACATTTCACACTTCTTCATAGCTCATCACACAATTGATAACGACGAATAGACTTCTTCACACCATCACTTAACGACAAACTACTGTCAACCTTACTCATCAATTGAACAATGCCAGGCCTTAGTTTTGATAATTATCAGAGAAATCAATTCCTCACCAACAGTGCCGGTTACAATGCTCCAAAGGCAACTTCCACGGGTACTACAATTGTTGGTTGCAAATTCAAGAATGGTGTTGTTATAGCGGCTGATACAAGAGCAACAGCTGGTCCGATTGTTGCCGATAAGAATTGTGAAAAGCTTCATAGATTAGCCCCAAAGATTTGGTGTGCTGGCGCAGGTACTGCCGCTGACACTGAAATGGTTACACAACTGATCTCATCCAATTTGGAGTTGCATTCACTTTCTTTAAATAGAGAACCAAGAGTGATAACTTCGTTGCAAATGTTGAAGCAACACTTATTCAAATACCAAGGTCACATTGGTGCCTACTTGATTGTTGCCGGTGTCGACCCTACTGGTGCTCATTTGTTCTCCATTCACGCTCATGGATCAACTGATGTTGGTTACTACTTATCTTTGGGATCTGGTTCTTTGGCTGCCATGGCTGTTTTGGAAAGAGATTGGGAACCTGATATGACTAAGGAGCAGGCTATGAACTTGTGTGCTGAAGCAATTCAAGCAGGTATTTGGAATGATTTGGGTTCAGGTTCGAATGTTGATTTATGTGTTATGGAGGTTGGTAAGAACGCCTACTTGTACAGAAACCATTTGACTCCAAATGTCAGAGAACAAAAACAGAGATCCTACAAATTCGAGAGGGGTACCACTGCAATTTTGAAGCAAAGCATTTACAACCTTGTTGATGTTGTTGAAGAACCTGTTGCTAAGACGGGACCTGATGCCATGGAGGTTGATTCATAGTTAACACTTATTTAGAAAATTTGAATTCAGTACATCTTTTTTGCATTAGTCTATGTGCTTCTCGATGAGAAACGAATGTCATTCACTCACATGATATATCTGATAAAATAATAGCGCTGTAAACCGCATATCCCTGTAAAAGTTATACGAAAATGTTTAAGAATAGTATAACGATTCATGAACCATACTAATTAGAATATGAATATTTAAACCTCAATGTGCTTACTTTTGTGTTTCGCTTAAAGAGTTGATGACCTCGATTGTACCTTCCACAATTGCATCGTGTTCCAAAGCATGTATTCTCTCTTCCCACTTTTCAATCGTTTCACCTTTGATGACACCGATTTCCTTAACAACTAATGGTTTTCCCATATCAACTTCTTCAATAACATAGTGTATCATACAACCACCTTTAGTGACTTCTCCACGTTGACCTGCCTCCCAGGATCTTTCAATAGCATGTGTTCCTTCAAAGTAACCAGGTAAAGCCGGATGCAAATTAATGATTGGGATATGAGCTTCACTTAGTGGTTTCAAGAAATCAGCGGACAAAATCAACATCCAGCCTGCACAGACAATTAAATTTGGTTTGATTTTGGTTGTAATCAACTCCACCAAATCTTGATTGAACTTTGATCTGGCAACAGCTCTTTCCTGCTTGTTCTCTTTTGGGATTCCTTTGTAATATGTTTTTAGTTCATGAATAGTAGTTGGAATATTGGACTTAGCAGCTCTTTCTAGACCATAAGCTTTTGAAGAGGAGGAAACAACATGGGTGATATTTCCCGGAATTTTCCCACTTTTAGAGTTATCTATCAAAGCTTGTAAATTTGAACCATTACCTGAAATTAAAACAAGAATTGACGCTTTTTTGTGAGCAACTTCAGACATTTGAAAATGATAGATGTGTGGATTTGTGCAATATTTGAATTCTAGATATTCAGGTATAAACTTGGACATTCTAAGAAAATGCAATGAAACCAAAAAATCAAAAATGACTTCTCCGAACAGAAATTTACAATCGCTAATATTTTCAAATTGCCAATTGACCGCTGAAAATCTTCTCGCACTGCACAAATTTCAATTCAACTTATATGCACATGGTCCTCTTCCGCTATTATTATAATATGAGATCATGACTTAAATTATATCAGCTATAGGGTATAAAATTTGGGTGAATATTTAAATGCTTACTTTCTTTATTTGTGACACATCTTCATGTAAAGTTTAGTAGTTGAACAGGTTAGGAAGATGCACTATTTGGGGAGGTTCTTAACCAATTCTTCAAATCCTTGAAAGAAGCATGACTAATTTTGAACAATGACTTTTCAAATCCATCTAGTCCATTTAAGAACTCTTGATTGTTACCAGTAAATTGATCATTCAACTTGAAACTCAAATCATTAATCTCACTAGCTCGATCAACAAGCATTTTGCTGATTAGGTCAACCAACTCGGTATCATTATACATGTTGGCCCATTTGCAAACTAACTTATAGTAAAATAAATATGGCGATAGATTGATTTTATATGAATTGGATTTGATGAAATTAAGAAATTGTTTGCTGAAGAACTCAGGTTCAATTAACTTCAAAATTGGTTGTGCTTCTTCTTGTGATGATTGAGATGGGTTAATAAGCTGAGTAGCAAGGATCTGGGCCAACCAAAGTGGAAGTTCTATTTTCACATTCTCCTTTATTGGCTCTCCTGGTTGTCCATTTAAATATCCTAGACCTGGGATCGGTGAAGTAAATTTGCATGGGAGTTTCTTGATTGATAAAACGTAATCGAAGGTTAGTATGTATTGGCGAGTGCAGAACAGAAGAAAGATATTGTCATTAACCGTGTCATACTTGCCCATCAGCGATAATATCATCTATATCATAATATGTCATTGTTGTTGGAATTTGAATTATACGAAGTTTTCAAGCTGTACACAGTACTGCTAGAAGGAAAACAGATACGCGTAATCAAATACTTTTACCTGTCGTTGTGCAAAATAAACCATCGCGCCATGCCATGGGCCATGGACCATGGTTCATGGACTCATGTCATTTCTAATGCTACATCAATACACTTTTGGACGTTTTCACAATTTTGAAAATAATCAAATCAAAGTACATACCTAGAGTAAAGTTTCATAAAAAAGTACACAATTTCCAGGCATACTAGAACAAACCTATTGCAACAATTGGTCTCTGTAATGTGGTTGCCAGTTGATGAATTTAGCAGCTCTTCTGTCATTTGTATCTTTGGCTTTTCCTTCTCTAGCCCAAGCTCTCTTCTTTTCAGCAACTGCTTTTCTGTCAATTTGAGTGACAAAGTGTCTGGTTTCAGCAGCAATAACAGTACCTTGACCTTCACTGAGTTCTCTTTCTGGTCTCAAGTTTTGTCTGTAATATCTGGCCAATGATCTGTGACCTGCAACTGAACCATTTGGTAAGTGCAATTGGTAACTGTTTACATATAAGTTATCTTCAGGTATATCTGATTCGTCATCACTATTTCCAGCTTCATCACCAGATATATCTTCCCATTCATCAGGGTTACAGTCTTCAACTTGATCATAAGAGGACGTGAAATCATAGAAGTTGGAAATTTCTAACTTTTCATCTTCAGTTTCATAAGGTATTTTGCAATGGGATTTAGACAGCATATGCTGTCTAACACTTTCGAGGTTTTTTCCTTGATAATGGCACACAAGACAAATATTTCCGAAACCAATCTTTTCACTTAAATAGTTGATCAAACCAGGCTTATCCACCAAATATTTCACTTCAGGGAGATACAAACCATGATATTTGAACATGTGATCGATATTTTTTTCCAACGTGTCATGCTTTTTGTTACAAAACAAACAATTTTCTAGTGGAATCTCAACCCTGTTCTCATATTTTTCTTGCATCAATTTTTCTTGTAACTGTTCCTCTGTTAGTTCATCAACTTGTTCATTTTTCTCCTCCCCGACCACCTTGGATATCTCTTTCTTTTCTTCAGTTTCAACACGAGGTTCACTCTCATCACTGAAAGCATAGCCATCGTTGCCGATGCTATTATTCACCATTCTTTGTTTAGCTAGTTCCAATAATTTTTTCTTCTTTTCTAAGAGCTCTTCTTTTTGTCTTCTTTTAAGTTCTTTCTTGGTAACTTGCTTATTTTTCGATTTCTTTGCATCTTTATCAGTGTTGGAATCATCCCCCTTGTCATCAATGGAAAGACTGGCAACTTTCTTGGTAAATAAATCTTCATTAATTGGAGGTAAGGAGGCGACTCTTCTTTTCAAATTATACCTATGCCAATCAGTTTTCATATGTGATCTCTGATCTTCGGGAGTAGGAAATGCCAAACCACAACTGTTGCAGGTGTAATTAAATGATGACATTTTGAGATCTCTTTTCTTAATTGCTCAAGATATGGATGTGTACTTGTTTGATGTGAGAGGAAAAGAGTGATAAAAAATAGTATTATAAATATTTCAGGAATTTAAAATTTTTTTTTAATTTTTTTCGAATAGATAGGTTAGTAATAAGCCACAGACAAACAAGGCGGTCCATGCAGCACCGCCACACAGATGTAAGTTATCAATCTCAAATGAGTGACACAATCGATGTACGAGCAACTACTACGAACGACATACGTTGTTGCCCTCCTTCATCACCATCATATAGTGTGCCTTTTCCTCTTATTCCTCTGAGACAATACAATTGTTCAAACAGACCGTACCATCCTCCATTTGAATTCAACTTCAATACCAAATCTTTTCTTTGAAACACATTCGTTAATCTTTCCACTTGTAAAAGAAACAGCCACAAAAGACCAACATATAAAGAGCTGCCATTTATCCAAGTCCTGAATATTCATCGACATATACGACATCCCTAACAAGTTAAACACACTACCATTTTTATAACAAATAGTTATCGGTTGAAACATGCCTTTTATAATAAGACAAGGTCTTATATCTCTCATTCTTATGCGTTTATCAGATTCACGCCCTTTACCTCTTCCTGATGACCAAGCCCCGTTCCCCAAATATCCCCCTCCTAAATATCCAGACGACAGTGACGGTGATTATGATGGAAACATATCTCTGATTTTGGTGATGTTTTTAGGCATGTTTATTGGATTTGCATTGATCATTATTGTCTCAACACTCATATTTCTCGTACAGAAGTTTATTAGAAAAAGAATTATGTTGAGTAACGATATCGCTGGATCTTTGGATGATGCTGCCTTAGAAGCTGAAGAAGATAGAAGGGCTCTGGATGAGTTGGCACCAAATGAACAAGAACTATATTTCCAATCCAAAGAATTTCTGAAATTGAATCCAATCAATAATCAAGAACTATCACTATCACAAGCTCTAATAATTCAAGAAAAGGGAGTAAACGCATGGGAGTTCAAACCAAATTTTGAAAATTCTGACTTAATCAACGTGGCTAACAAAACTGAAATTGAATTCTTAGGCTCAGATGGCCAGGAACTTTCTCTTCAAACAAACTTCCCTATACCTAAACAAAATGAGGTTTATTATTTTGAAACCAAACTATATCAACTACCATCACCAGAGACAACTCAAGTTTCCATCGGAATAGCAGCATCCCCTTACCCTTATTTCAGGCTACCCGGAAGACATAGATTCTCCATTTCATATGATTCTGATGGATGCAGAAGATACAACAATCCATTTCCATTTACAAACGAAAATGGTTTATACTCTTTCCCTAAGCTTGAGCAAGGAGATGTTATTGGTTGTGGAATCAGAACAGGTTCACGGACAGTGTTTTTCACCAGAAATGGAAAAAAAGTTTCAGAATCAAAAATCGGTGGCCATATTCGACTCCCAAAGGGGTTACAAATGTTTCCTACAATAGGGGCCACAAATAAATGTCAAATTCACGTGAATTTAGGACAACTGGGATATGTTTTCATTGAAGGTAACGTGAAAAAGTGGGGTTTTGGCCCCCTTGAAGGAACCGAAGTGCCTCCTCCTCTATACACCAAATTCAATAAAGATGTTTTGCTAGAGAGTTCAGATTTGGATCCAAATGATTTAAATTTACGGAATGGAGATTTTCCCCCAAATTTTTGGGATATCATAGCCACACCTGCAGAGTTTACCGATATTGATGAAGATGCGGATGAATTGGAGGAAGTTACAATGCAAACATTAGAAGCGCAAGGTCTAAGGAATGGGGACTTTATATTACCACCTGCAGAGCCCCCTCTGTATTCTTCTTCTGTTGAGGCGATAATGAATTCAAATTTCGATAATGATGCCGATGCTCACATCGATTTAGACACAGAGAACGTTGTTGTTAGTACCAGCTCCGATAATCGAGTTCAATTGAAGCAGTCTGAAAATGACAGAAACCAATGATCTTGGTTTTGACAGTGACAGCTGCATGAAACAACCTAATAACCTCATGGTTATTTTTGACGAACATTTTTTTATTTATTTTTATTTCATTTTCTTTATACACATATACGCATCTACACAGTGGTGAGTTATCTTTTTTCTGGTACTGGTTTTAATTCATTCTTTTATCATCAATATTGATTATCGAATCAGCTCTAATGGGATATAAATTTCACTGGATTTTCAAATATATAGTAGCAAATAGAGTAGGCCTTCAAACATAAAGAATCAAAACAGCTAGGTAGGTTCAGTCCCTAATTTATTTTTGGTAATAGTCTATGAACCATACATATTGCGTATGGCGTTTCAAAAGCGGATCTGGAAATTCAAATTAACAGAGAAAATGCCATATAACAAATATATAAATGTGTTATTAAGCTGATGCATATATGAAGATTGAGAGATGGCTCCACAAATTTTATTGCCTGTTGTTTTTTCACACATGCAAACGTTTTGCTTCTTTCCTTGCTTTTTAAACCTCATTTAGATTTCCGATTGAAGCTTTCATTTCTCTACTGCAACACGTTCCCAGCCGACAATGTTCATTATCAAAGCAAGGAACAAGTGAACATTTAATTAAACTCATCATCATAATCATCATCAAATCTAACAGCAGCCACTATGAGAAATTTCATGAAATCAATGCAAACTGAAACAAGAACAAGAAAAAAAAAGTAGATTCTGATGTAGTATCAAGTGATATATACATTCAGTGTGTACATAAAATTGAATATAAAACATTTCCAGTGAATTATCTTCAAGAAGAGATGACATTCCACTCAGAATATACTTGCCATCTTCCACGGTTCATCACAACCAGGCGCCAATATCCCGTTTCACGAACATTTTTGCGAACTTCCCATAAATCAGTGTCGACTCTCTCCAATTCCATAAACTTATCAGATGGTGTCAATAAACCACATTTGAATGTTTCGGCAGATGCATTATTGACAGCAATTGTAAAGTTGTATGTTTTTGCTTGTTGTAATTTGTATACCTGAGGCTCCTTAATGTATATATCATATGGAAGTTCAGCATTATCACCATTAGTATGGAACCACTCCAATTCATTATACTTTCCTTTGTGAAACGCTGGCACAGATAGTAAAAGAGAAAACTCGTCATTCTGGTTGATTGGAGCAGCTGCACTATGATCACTACCTGTACTGCTGTTCAAATTGTTCAAAGGAGTAGTGATCTCACGTCCATAAACAGATGCAAATGCAAATGCACATCTAGGTGGTAAAATAGATTTAATTTTGGCTATTCTTCTGCCCCTTTTCCAATAAATCTGAACCAGTGCTTCAATGGTGTTGTTTGCATTTTTGTCAAAAGGAATCATCAAACACTTGACCTCATAATTCATTGGAATTTCAAGATCAAAGTCAATGATTTCATAATCTACCAATCTGAAAACTGCTTGATTGAATTTGTACAGTCTCAATTTATTTGTGACAAAAGATGGATAAACGGCTGGAAGCTCCATTTGCATGATCGGGTCGATAGGCGGCATTATATGTTGGTTTTCTATGTGTAATGGAATGTGTGTGTATACCATATCTAAAGGCTTGGCTAAGAAATAAAAATTCATTATATCCTGAATAGAACTCTCACTTTTAACGTCTAGCTCTTGTTGTAAAATTGGATTGGTATAATTAGCCATGGCAACATCAATCAATCTATACTCACCATCAATCAAAACCGAGTTCCAAGAGTGATTTAGCTCTAATGAAGCTTTGGCATCTTGGGAAGTGTTATTTGGATCATATTCAAATGGTCTTTTGAAACGACCCAAAACAATTTCAGTATCAATATCTAAATATGACGCCATAATATGGAAAATCCAAGTTAACTGGTGTTGAGTACACCGCTTCGAGTGCATAATATCATTCAGAGCTGAAGCTGATGGGCCTTGTTTCGTACTTAACTTTTCTGTTTGTGGTAGTTTGATTGTGAATTTGGTAGCGAGATAACAGTAAATGGCCCTTAACAACTCCAATTCAGTTGTGAACTTTTTCTGTATTCTATCAGCAATGATACCTTCCAATGTTGAAAATCTATCAATTGGCAATTTCATGATGTATTTATCAACATGTTTTAACGGCGTAGCATCAATATTATACCTTTTAACATGTGTTGGATCAATTTCGTTAGAGTTAAGACTTGAGATAGCTTTATGTGGTTGCAAAATTAGGGTGCAATCATCTTCCAATGCTCTGTATTTTCTTGCTGATCTTTCCTGAGGACCTAAAGTTTTTGTTCTTTGAAGAGCAGTTAACGGGGAATCAATTGGAACAGGTGGAGTAGGAGAAGAAGAACGTGAACGGGGATTTTGAAAGTGATGTGATGCTGAAGCTCCGAATGGTATATCATCATTGTCAGCCAACCCTAGCTCGGCCATCTTAGCAACAGAAGATCCAAAAATCTGATCGTCTAGAGATTGAGAAGCACCTTCCCTTTTGGAGCCCATGATTTTTTTGAAGAAGTTTGGATGCTTGGTCTTATTATTTTCCTCGAATAACTGTTGTAAAAGCTCTTGTCTTTCAGCTGTATCTGCAGCAGGCTCCTCTAAGTCTTGTAACTTATTTTGCATTTTGCTTTCTCTGTGTCTCATGTAAGATCCTGCTGAAGTGGCACTGAAATCAGAATGGCCAAAAAAAGAAGATTTTTCTGTATCGGTTGAAATTGTTGAAGCATCAAGTAGTCTTTGGGTATATGAACTCTTAAAACTGTCTTTCGGTTGAGCAGTGACAACTTGATGTTTAGGAGGGATGGGTGGAAGGGATTTATCTTCATCTTCATCACTTTCTGAATGATCCGACGGAAACGTGTTCTCAGACATTCTACCAGTGGAATATAGTTCTGTGGCAAAAGATGATGATGATGACTTTTCTGAGGGCCCTGGAATTGGTGGTAAGGGACTATTGTATGATCGTCCGGGATCTATATTGGATATCTTGTGACTGTTATAAGTAGGTGATCTAGTGTGGGACCTTGAGGGTGAGTACGAATCAGATTCGGACATTCTTCCATATCCTGATCTGGTACTATCATGTGTTGGTGATCTATTGTATGATCTATTCGGCTCCATCTGAGTTTGTGTGTATGACTTTCTGTTTGGATCGGGTGACATTCTTGAACGAGAACTCCGATTAGGGTCTCTAGAGTATGAATTTCTATTAATATCAGGTTGTGATGGAGAGGCTCTTATACTTGAATCATATCTATGACTTGATGTTAAATTACTCATAGATTGTGAGTGAAGCCCTCTCATGGCGGATCTAGTAGGAGAGTGCTGTTGCTGACCCATGGATGCATGTAAGCTTCGTCTGGATGATTCATCAATTTCCAGAACCTCAACGTACTTTGAAGGAAAATAACCAAATAATTTAGTTCTTAAAGATTGACCATAGTAAGTAGCTTTGTCCTTACTTTGAGATACTCTGGTGACTTCAATGAGATCACCTTCCATGAAACCCAAATCCTTTCCTTTATCATAACCACCCCAACTGTAGACAGCTTTCGCTTTGAATGGAGTTTGAACAGCAGCCATGATGAATGTGAAGTCTATAATAAAAATGAGGAAGCGAGTTGAAGGAATCTAAGATGCTTGATGCAAAGGGTATATGTGCAAGTTGATGTAGTCAACGAAAGTGAAAAAAATTGGTGACCTGAGAAGTATGTGGAGAAGCTTGAAAGTAGTATATGTGACAGGTGAAAGAAGAGCAGAAACAAACAGAAGACGTGAATGGCGAATCAGAACTTTGAAGCAGAGTTATGTGTGTGATTTCGAACTAACGGAAAAGGGTTCTATCTCTTGGAAGTGTAGGAACCAAGACCACATGACATGGGTGTCCAGACTCTTTTACTTGACAACACTAGTCTCGAGAGCTCGATCTCTCCCAATGAGGCAAGACGTAAACACTTTATCTTTCCATAAACAAGCCATCCTAGGTGCGGCGCAGAGGACATTATTTTGAAACTGTACACACGCTCAAGGCACAATTACGTGACAATTAAATGACTCTCATGTTTCACCTCGGTAGCCATCATAAATTGAATATACCTGTAACTTGTAACTGGTAATTGCAGTGTACTGTACCTGACTTTTGAAATTCCAACGACTCAAACAGTTTGAAGCTCCCCATTTTAAAGTACATGATTTCATCAGAGTTAATAGGAGCCACTCAAGTCACAATAATGAAAACGAGCGTGCGTTTAAACTCTCCCGAAAGTAAATTTGAGGCCCCGGACGAGGCCAGCAACCTCATCTATACATATAAAAATTAAGGGATACCGGCTTGAGAAGTCATATAATATCACTCACCGTTTAGTTGGCGAGTGTATAACATGAAGCGAAGAAAAAATGAGAAACCAAGGAAAGGGAGGAAAGAGGCGAGAAAAGGAAAAGGAAGAAGTCTGTGTCACGGGCACGGTTTACCCCTCAGTAAGTAGTGCAATGAGCAGAGACAGAACTCGTTCCAATTTGACCTTAAACCTGCAGGACTTCTGATGTTGGTGTTGGTGACTTAGTGGTGAGAAAGAGAAGAAGATCCAGAGACAAAGACAGATCAGGTTGATTCAAGACGTTAGTATTTATAATACAGACACTTATGTTCTAATATACGTTAAAAAGCAAAAACACATAGAATATTAGAGCTTTTTTGACTTTGATATCATCACTTTGCAAATATAGTTAGCACATAACAAATTATGAACTTTTGATAAATCTCTTTTAGGAGATGAATTACAAAAATAAAGTGACAACACGAATGAATCTATAAATCTGGCAGTCATATGCAAATAAGATCAATGGTAAATACGAGGCCGACACTTACCATACAGCAGATAGATAGGTAAATGACTCCAGATATCCGTAGAATCAGTAGTAGAACTTGCCAGGTATTGCACTTTCCATATTCAGCAATGAAACCTCATTACAAATGAGTATGAATACATCTGGAGGTCTTTTGAATATCCAGGATCAAAAACCATCACTGAGTTCAGTTGAGAACTAGCAGAATCATTGTTTCTTATACGATCACAATCACAATAACATCATTGATTCTTTGTTCCTGGCAAGAGCTCAGGTGAGGTAGGTGCAGGTCTTTCTGAAAAGTAATGGTGCATAAGGGATTTGGTTGTATCCCATCTCTTGTTGGGATCCATGATCAGCAGACCACACATGAGATCTAAAGCACTTTCAGGGGCAGCCAAAAATCTATTTCTTAATTCACCTCTTGAAGGTGGAGGAAACTTTTCAATGTTATTGTAATGTGGTAAACTCGAGACACCGGGCCAAATGTCTTCTGTTGGTGTCCCCAGTGCTTGAAAAGTCACCACCACTTGATCAGCATCATCTTTACCCGGCAAATATGGCGTTCTTAATAACAACTCTGCAAAAATAACACCAACTGCCCACAAATCAACAACTGCAGTATAATGCCGTGACCCAAATAATAGCTCAGGAGCTCTATACCACCTAGTGACAACATTAGAGGTCAAATTCTCATCTGGAGTTCCTAATGATCTGGCCAAACCAAAATCGGCCAACTTCAAATTCCCATTAGGAGAAATAAGCAAGTTATCTGGCTTTAAATCTCTATGAAGGATCCCATTTCTATGACAATGATGTAATCCTCGAAGCATCATCAATGTCCAGCTCTTGACATCGGGTAATTTGAAGGTCAACGTGTTATCCTTTATAATGTGTTGCAAATCCGAAGGCAAGAATTCTAAAACCAAGTTCAAATTGTTGCTGTCATCAGAAAAAACATCAACCAATTCAATAATGTTTTCATGTTTCAATTCTTGGAGATATTTCATTTCTCTGATAGCTGACATATCTAATCCATCTTTGAAATTTTCAGTCTTGATTTCTTTGATGGCAATTGATCTGTTTGTGGAAAGTTGGGTTCCTAGATAGACAACAGCATAAGTACCTTCACCAACCTTCTTATTCTTTGAGTACCGATCTGCCATTATTTGTGATTGTTCCAAGTTTTGTATGGTTTGTATAACCAACCTGTGTTTATTGGGATTTTCTCATGAGTTAACGAACTCCAATCGTATTTATAAAACAGTGTTGAATTTGTATCAGATAAAAATTGAGCACGTGAAAACAAAACAGTTTATTGGTTCCCCAATAGCTAAAAGCACAACAGCATGTCGCGATTAGTTTCAAAAAAAAAATTAAAAAGAACGACAACGGCAGGATTCGAACCTGCGCGGGCAAAGCCCAAAAGATTTCTAATCTTTCTCCTTAACCACTCGGACACGTTGCCTCCAAGGCATTTCATAACAGTTTGGTGCTGGTGATTTCTCTATGATCTGTAGTCTTCAAATAGCCCAATAATTAGCTAGAGATCCAAAGGTCCGGTCTTTTGTATTGAGTGTGGATAACTACTTAAGGAAGAGAAAACAGTACATAAA
>JAKTRY010000357.1:0-25464 GCA_030579935.1 Ambrosiozyma cicatricosa | reverse complement strand
TGATCATGTATCTTGAAGTAGCTTTTATAAGTATCTAATACATTTCCGAAGTTCCCACCCCTTACAGTCCTTAAAATAGTGTAAGTGGCAACGTGTCCGAGTGGTTAAGGAGAAAGATTAGAAATCTTTTGGGCTTTGCCCGCGCAGGTTCGAATCCTGCCGTTGTCGGTCGTATTGTTTTTTGATTTATTTAGCGATCAACAAGTGATCTTGATCATGCCTTTGCATAATGCCGTTGTCGGTCGTATTGTTTTTTGATTTATTTAGCGATCAACAAGTGATCTTGATCATGCCTTTGCATAATGCCGTTGTCGGTCGTATTGTTTTTTGATTTATTTAGCGATCAACAAGTGATCTTGATCATGCCTTTGCATAATGCCGTTGTCGGTCGTATTGTTTTTTGATTTATTTAGCGATCAACAAGTGATCTTGATCATGCCTTTGCATAATTTCATGTTCGTACAAAATTTTCTTAAAAAATGTAGATAGGAATGAAAAGAAACTTTAATACGTTTTAGATACATCAATTTGCAACACAGGAATCGAGGGGATTAAAAGCGTCAAAAACTACCCACGCAGGCAAAAATTGCATGTACATGTAAAAGCATAATGGAACGTCCAAAAAGAAAAGTTCTATACCCATGAAAGTAAGGTTGTTGATTAATTATAAAGTTGTTTTTAGATGAAAAGCAAAAGGATAGTAGGTGAAAAGTAAAGGAATATAGATGATCAGGTTTTGCCAAAACTTCGCAAAAATAGAGCTCCTAGGAATTTAACATTATTTATGTAATGTAATATTATAGGGTGATTATCGCGACACCAAGCACAGAAAGTTAGCCAATCATTGGAAAGTAGAACACGTGACTCAAAATGTGATTCGCTGCTAAGTCTAGGAAGGAGACTGATGAGTGTACTGTTTTTCAAACAAGGTTTATTAATTACTAAAAACAAAACATTAGATTTACAATATAAACAAAACAAGTTGAAAATGGAAACTGAAAAAGAATAATCTGGTGTCAATTATTACAGAAACCTATCACCAATCTAATTGATCAACAAGCTCATGTAACTTTGTGACATACTTGGATTCAACAGAATCACCTTCACCAGCAGCAACTCTTAATAACAACTCATTTAAAACAGCAGAACCTAAAATATCAACATGTTCAGCAGTCTTAGCACCACCACGAATGTCAAACTTATCAGGCTCGTGTTTCATTTCAACGATTGTGACATTCGAGTTACCTGGGTTATAAATGTTATGACCTTTTTGAGCCCATTTGTGACACATAGTATGAGACATTAAGGAGACTGTACCATCACCATCAGCCAGTCTCACGGCATTCTTCTCATCGAAGTCAACAGTGTAATTCATCTTGGATATTTCCTTTTCTGGATCCTCGTGATAAATATATGAACGTTCAGTTGGATTACCAACACCATAGAAACAATAAATCTTCATGTCTGGAGCATTTGGCAAAGGAACTTCTAAAGGGTTAATCCACTTGTTGAATTGCTTTTCATTGGCTTTCAATTCTTCTTCGTTTTTGGAAATACCAAACGAATACTGTTCCGCAACTCTGTTGGAAAACCAGTTTGGTCCTTGACTCAACAAAAAGTCAATTGCACCTGAGACAGTCAGATTCTGGTTGGAATAGATTGATGCATCTTCAGAGAAGGTAATAAATTTTCCCAAAGTATCTGTAGCATTGGAAAAAATATCATCCGGAGATGATGTTGTGTTTCCCCAAATGAATTCACCACCTTTAGGAATCATACTAGGAACACCCCCAAAAGATTTCAACAAAGTGATTCTTTCATGTCTGGACATGAACTTTTCCAAAGCCTTCATTGCCATTGGATTCAATTGAATTGTATCTTTCATTTCACCAGAAATCAGAGCAGGCAGCGCTTTAGGGGCACCAAGTAAACAATCTGCAATGTTCACATATGCTTCAATGTTATCATTGACCCAATTTGGACCACCATTACCAAAATGCTCACCTTCAGCTTCCACCCATTTGAGGAAATAAAAGAGAACTTGAGTACCCATTGAATGACCAAACAGAACAGATTTATGTCCATGCAATTTCTTGGCGAGTTCGATTTGAGACTTTAAACTTGAGAAGTAACCATCTCTCCTTTCTAAATCTAAATATGCTAGTCTCCAGTCATAAGCAGCACTGAGCATTGAGGTGGAATCGTAACCCAAAACAGCCAAGTTTTCTAAGATTTTGGACCAAATCCAGTAACCAGTGATAAAGTAGTCAGAGGCCTCAAAACCCTGGGACGATCTTAATTTGATTCCTGGAGGGTCAAGACCAGTCTCCGGATCCAACATAATATGCTTGAGCCAACATGCTTTATCCATAACCATGGTTTTGACCATGTAAAATGAGCCCCATAATCTCTTTCTGAAATGACGTTCAGATGGGCAATCTGGAGTACCTTCCAAAGACCATGATTCGATACCGGTAGATGTGACACCTGGGATCATAACAACAGGAAATTTCATTTTCAATCCTTGTTGCTTCATTAATTTACCAATTGCAAAGTCTTCACTTGGATCATGTAGTTTTTCCCCTTCAGTTTCATCCAAGAATTTTTGAACATTATCTGGCAACATATCCTTGAGTCCTTCAAAATACTGTTGAACATGATTCATTTTGATATATTCGTCTAGTTCAGGAATCAGGTCATGTTTTTGCATATGAACAGTACCAAAGTAACCAGCTGTCAAAATACCAGCAATCAAACCAAACACAAGGATGAAGTTCTTGCTCAACGAAACAGATTGTTTGGAATGCACTTTTGAGCCAGCCTTCACGTCAATACTAGCTTTGAGTTTGGAATCAACATCTTCAATTGAAGATTTGCTATCAATAGCAGCTGTGCGTTGACTATTCTCAGTGTGATTCTCTGTGGACATTGTGATGTGACTGGGAAGAGGATTTGGTGGTAGCTGAATAGTCCTTCAGATGAATTGAGTACCAAAATGTGTATAATTGACAAATACACAAAACGACCTGTTTTTATTTGAGAGAAATTCCAGTTGTTGCTTTAGAGAGAGTTTAGTGCAGTGCGGCTCTCACGGAAAGAATACTGAAAGTTGTGTTAAAAGTCAACTATATGAGCAGTGTGAACAAGGCAGCTGAAGCTTGATGATTGGTTGGTTATGGATGAAGAGCGTGTTGTTGGTGAGCTTTGAGATATCAACATGGATTCGAGAGAAAAGGACATGTTGGTATCATCTTTTATAGTGTTTACGTTTACACTGATCTATTTCAGATTTTGGTGCAGACGTTCACGTTCTTCCGTGTTCTATATGATATCAATTCCCCAACACGAATCTCCTGCGGGACAATTCTTTTCATTCGGCACATCTCCCCTAATTATTCTCTTGGCTGCAAGCCCACGACAGCAGAAATGGCCAGTGACTTGGATTTTGTAACATCAACCAATTAGCATGATCTATGTCACATGACTGTTTCGGTTAAGCAGCCCCGTTAATCTCAGCTTATCGCATCCCGTTTTTTGCCTCTTTGGTCGATTATACGGTGAGTACTTGAGTACTAAGGTCAAAGGATTAAGAGGGCAACGACAACAGCAATATAGAGGACAAGCAGCCTTTACAATCGAGACAAACTTAAACAAACAAACCATTTGGTCATCGTCTCAAGATTTCATAACATCATCAACTGTTCAACTTATCAATTTACCATCAATGGCAAACCTTTATTTGAGATCTCGGTTCAGTTCCTTGAGAGAATACTTAACACCTATAACACACACTTCAACATTCGACCAGACTGGTGAAATTACTCCTGATGAGTTTGTTGCTGCCGGAGACTATCTAGTTTCAAAGTTTCCAACTTGGCAATGGTCTCAAGCTCCTACTTCCAAAAAGAAAGACTTTTTGCCTACTGACAAGCAATTTTTAGTAACCAGACATGTGCCTTCTTACTTCAGAGCTTCAACTTATGAGGAGGTCGAATGCGGTACTGAAACCGTCAAGGCTGCTGACCTAAGTGAAGGTGATGAAGAGGAGGATGGATGGACTTCGGCCACTGGTACGTTGCTAAAGAGACATTGTTCAGAACACAATGAAAGAAGACACTCAGAAACATATTTGGAACTTAAAGAAGATGTCGTAAAACAGAAAGATGGCACGGTAACTCCAACATCAACAGGCTCAAGACCAGATGATGAAATTGATGATATTGATGAACTGATCGAAGGTGACGACATCGAAGAAATTGCCGATGTTTCCTATTCCTCAAAAGACACAATAGTTAATGATCCTAATAAGAGATCTTATGACTTGTATATCACATACTCCACTTCATATAGGGTCCCAAAGATGTATTTGGCTGGTTTCAATGCAAATGGTGTTCCTTTAAAACCTGCTGAAATGTTTGAAGATATTGCTTCGGATTATAGACAAAAAACTGTCACAATTGAATCTGCGCCATTTTTAGAGAATACCACTGTCGTGTCAATTCACCCATGTAGACATGCAAATGTGATGAAGGTTTTAATGAAACGTTCTGCTCTGGCTCAGCAAGCAAAATTGGCGCAGGAGAAAGATTTGGTGAAAGGAGTTGCTAAGTTGGGTTTAGCTGATCTCAAGTCAACCACAGATGATGAGGATGAATGGGAAGACTTAGATAAACAGGAACATAATGCTGGGGTCAGAGTCGATCAGTATCTAATCATATTCTTGAAGTTTATTGGTAGTGTGACTCCTGGTATTGAACATGACTACACAATGGATGCTTTATAAATATTTGGTGCATTTTACTCTTTTTTTTGCTAACCGTGTTTGCTTTGGTTTTCCGATTGAGGTATATGAATTAATCGAATTGGTATCGTTTTGCATTTATTTTATTTTTTTTTTCTGTTAATATGTTAGTAGGTTGGCTTGGTACATGCTTTTCGGTTTTTATTATGTGTTAACCCAATTTATTTCGGCTATAATTCTTGTTGTTTATGGTATATACTACCTACTATATTGCCTCAGTTCTTTGGCTAAATTACTTCACTCTTTATATTTCGATTCGCCATGTATTAGTACTCAAAATCGTTTCCAATAAATATACTATAAAGACTGTTACATTTCTGTAATCACTTCAAACTGCTAATTTGTCAACCTGTTTCCAAATCTTGACACTTTTGTCAACACCACCAGTCACAAGTCTCAACCCACTCTGATCAAATGAAGAGCATAGAATTCCTTTTTCACCCTCCAAAGATCCGGGAACAGGAACATTCATTCCATTCTGAAATAGTCTCCCACTCTCCCAATCCCAAAAACCATATTGGCCATTATCGCAGCCAACAAACAAGTCACCATCATGATTTGCGGTTATGGTATTAACAATCAAATTTCCTTGGTTAAGCTTGTCGTTTTCTAATGATTGAAGATCCTGTAAATATTCGCAACGACCTTCAGGAGACGGTATTTTGAACTTTTTGATACCATCACTAGAACCTGAAATAAATTCGTCATTATCATCATTGACAAAAAATGATCTAACACTCTTAGAATGATAGGTGAGAGTCTCGTCACATTTTCCAGCAATAAGATCCCAGGTTTTCACAGTGGAATCCATGGAACAGCTTATCACTTGTGGGTTTGTTGATCGGCATGAAACTTTATTCACTGTACTCTTATGGCCAACTAACGTGTAAACAGGTAATTTTGTTCGTATATCCCAAACTTTAACACTTGAGTCACGACCGCCAGTGACAATCAAGTCCAATGTTGGATGTATATCAATTGAATAAACTGATGATAGATGTCCATGGTAGTCACGAATAACCATATTCTTTTCTAAATCCCAGCATTTGACACCTTTATCTTCTGAACAAGAAAACATGTATGGATGACGCGCTGAAATTACCAAACCTCTGACTGCCATAATATGACCCGTCAACGTCACTTTCAATTCACCTGTGATCAAATCCCAAACCTTCATAGTACTATCCGATGAACCCGAAACAAAAAATTTGTTCAATGGATCAAACGTTAGCGCAGTCACTGTACCTGTATGGCCAAGCAGCACCTTTTGAAGTTTCCACTGCGAATGAAGTTTGGAAGCGAGTGTCTCAAATGAAGGCATTGAAGGCACCAATGATTTATTTGCAAATGCGTTTTCTGTTTCGAAAGTTGTATTGTGTAGTTTCAGTTTTGTTGAAACTTGTGAACTGCTAGACAAACTATACACCGACAAGGTATTTGATTCATGATTGATCGTTGGCAACTGTAGTTCCATATCATCATCATCAACAGAGGGGGTCTTCAATCGAAGTTTATCAAGAATTGTGGTCTTTTTGTCTTCAGTCGTGCTATTTTTTGGATGAATCATATTTGAGGATATCAAGAAGTCATTGGGTATTATCTGTGTTTGAATTTTGGATCTTTTGTAAACCTTATCACCATCATTGTTTCTGTAAACATCGTCTGCGTATGAGAAAAAAAGTTTCTCTCTCAGCGTGGTAATATCTTCTAATGTGTTTGCCGGCATGATATATGATTGGAGGATGGCGATGAAGCAAATAAGTGTACTGCGTTAAGGAATGTTCATAATTGTCAGTTTATCATTTTTCGATTACATGCGAACTTGTGTGGGAACTCGGCGGTGCAATAAAAAAAATTCAAAAAAAGTTGTATTAGTAACTCATTTTTCATCTTTGTAGTTGCCTGTAGATACTTAAAATCATACTATTTATTCACACTTTACTAAACCAAATCAAATCACAGCATATCATATCAACAATGAGTAACAATCCAGCATCACAATCCCAAGGGATCTTGGATGACGGCGAAGAAGAAGAATATATCAACATGCAAGAAGTTGCTGAAATCGTGGAAGATGATGATGATGGACTAGAACCAATGGATGAAGATCAAGAAATAGAACATGCCGATGAAGATACTCCATTTGATGAAAATGGCAATATAGAACTTGATTTAGCTAACAATTCTGAAGGATATTTTGATCAACACAAAGATTCAATTTTCACTGTTGCTACACACCCATCCTTGTCAATTGCTGTTACCGGCGGTGGTGATAATACTGCATTTTTATGGACAACCCACACTAATCCAACTAAACTGATAGGTGAATTGAAAGGACATACTGAATCTGTCATTGCTTCAGGGTTTTCATTTGAAGGTGATTATGTTGTCACTGGTGACATGAATGGTAGAGTTTTGATTCATAAGGCCACCAAGGGAGGTCAAGTCTGGGTCAAACATGGTGAGTTAGATGATGTTGAAGAAGTCATGTGGTTGAAAACTCATCCTGAACAAAATGTTTTTGCCGTGGGTGGTAAAGATGGCTCAGTTTGGGTTTATCAAATAGAGCCAACAGTTGAATTGATTTTCTCTGGATATTCTCATCAAAAAGAGTGTAATGCTGGTGTTTTCATAAATGTTGATAACTTAGATGAGCTAAAATTGGTGACGGTTTCAGAAGATGGCACCATCATTGGTTGGAATTGTTTCACACAAGTCCAAGAGTTTAAGATTGATCCAACTGCATTGAAAGGTGTTGATACACAGTGGGTTTCAATTACTTCTAACTCTACAGGTAAGGTTGTTGCTGTTGGATCAAGAGACTCTCATATCGCCATAATAAATACTGAAACCGGTACTGTTTTGACATCTTTCTTATCTTTGAACTTAAGAGATGATCAGCAAATTGAAGATGCCTCTGTTGAAAGTTTAGCCTGGAATGATAGCTTGAATCTTCTCGCTGCTGGTTATGTGTCTGGAGTTGTGACCATTTTCGATAGTAAAACATGGAGAGTTAGAAAGTCGTTACATGTTGAAGGTAAGGGTGATATTGCCATCACACAACTGCAATTTTTGGATAATTCTGCAAAGTTAGTCGGTTCATCTTATAACGGAAAAGTGTATGAGTGGGATTCCAGAACCGGAGAGGTGTTACATACTATGATGGGACATTACATAGGTGTTTTAGCCTTCAGCATTGATAACTCCGGTAAAAGATTAATCACTGCAGGTGATGAAGGTGTTTCATTAGTGTTTCCATTGTAACTTTGTATATAAGTTCTATCTTTTAATGTTTACTACTAGTTTTTTTAATTGAGATCACATATACATGATCAAGAAAAAAAATAAATTAAGTAAAGGAGAAGATGTTGGCGATCATCAAAAGTTAGACATAAACCTATCTGAAACAACTTAATGTTTTAGTCATGTGAAACTTCTGCAGACCTTCAGGGACCATGGCACTCCAAGAATCAACGACAACTTAATGCCAGTCGGAAACCAGGAGCAGCACATAGACACGAGTTTTTTATATGGGTTTCGTTTACCATCATCATTATCGTAAGCGTATGTCTCACTTAAGAGTACTATACAAAAATGATCAAGGAGATAATAGCCCAAAAGTAGAGAAAATGAAGAAAATGTTTCTTATTGTGTCAGTGGTTGTTGTTTTCCAATTTGACGCCACTTCACCGATAGAAGTTAGAATTGACCATACCTATACTCAAATGCCAGCTTCTAGTCGCGGAATGGTGTACATGAATGCTTGATAAACACTAATTGAAGACTGATTTCTTGTTTTTGATAGATTTGAAAAACCATTTCCATCTTCCAACTAAATAAACCAGCGGGTTCACAAGTGGAAAATTTTTCCTTTTGAGTCTGTGTCGTTCAATTAGTTTGGTCACTGAATGCGTGGTGCACGGATGTTGAGGGTTTCATAATTTTAATCCGCAAAAACCGACATCTTGCGGCACTGCTGCAAACCTCTTTGATCTAAGATTCTGACTAAAGACGATCATTGGATTGTTCATCACCAAAGATATAATACAGAAATATTCATTTACATCGAATAACATCGAATAACATCGAATATCATTACTTTCCATAAAGAAGCTGAGTTCCATATGTGCTCAGTACGGTCTCAAATAAATACCAACCGATATCCCACATTTACTTAAATTTATTCAACGTTTCAATCCAACAAGCTCATCCAGAAAGAAGAAAAAAAGACATTACAAATCTTCATCATTAATAATGTTCACAGGTTTAGTTGAAATCATTGGTCAAGTCTCAGAATACTCTCCTCAAGATACTACAGAATCAGGTGGTAACGGAGTTTCCATCACAATCTCCAAAGCTGCTGAAATTTTAGGTGATTGTCACTTGGGTGACTCAATTGCCGTCAATGGAACATGTCTTACAGTGACTGAATACGACAAAGATTCTTTCAAAGTTGGTGTCTCACAAGAAACTCTAAGAAAGACGAACTTAGGAAACTTGAAATCAGGTTCATATGTTAACTTGGAAAGAGCAGTTACCTCAGATGTTAGATTGGGTGGTCATGTTGTTCAAGGTCATATCGATACCATTGCCACCATAGTTTCAAGAACACCAGATGGTAATTCTATTGTTTTTGAATTTGAGTTGAGAGATAAGAAATTTATCAATTACATTGTTCACAAGGGATTCATTGCTATTGATGGTACGAGTTTAACGGTTGTGGATGTTGATTACAAATTGGCTAGATTCAAAATCATGATGATTGCTCACACTCAAACCAGAGTTATCTTACCACAAAAGGCAATTGGTGATTCAGTTAACATCGAGGTTGATTTAACAGGAAAATTGATTGAAAGACAAATTGAAACTCAATTAGAAAATCAATTGCAAAATGAAGATTCCGCTTTACAAAAATTGGTGAGCAGATTGATCGATGAGAAACTCGCGCAGTTGAAAGCTTGATGTTTTGGAATACATAGTGGTGGGCTGTAAGTTGGGCCATAGATCCATGTTTTTTCTTCGTCTATATATCGCCAATCAAAATCATCAAAATTCAGTTTTTTTTAAACTTTCCAAGATGAATAAGAGGTCTATTCTAGGCATGTACATTAAATGACGAATATTGCTTTTAAGGGACAACAAATTTCTCTAGCTCTTTAAATAGTGATTGCACTTAATCAATTGTCCATGCATGCATCCTTGCAACATATCTTAGATGAGTGCAACTGATATACACATGCATCTCTCTTAATCTTATAGCACATATACACACAAATACACCGGGCTTCATCATCACCAATTGTAAACAGATTTCTGTAGCTTTTGGCTCGAGTTAGTGATATGCCGCTTCCGCGTGGGTGTACTGGGAGCTAGAGAGCTAGAGGGAGCTAGAGACAGAGTTTTAACGGATCGTTTTCTTCAAAGTTCAAATAAAGTTGACGCGTCAGTTTTAATTCCAATTCTTGATCTTCAAAGTGAGGTTACAGGCTACAAGCAAGCTATAGCTGTCTACGTAAATGATTCATTATGGCCTGTTTGTCAACACGTGACTTAGTGGTGATATGTTCAATGACTAAATTAAATTAATGTTCCTAATGGTCCTAATGGTCCTAATGGTCCTAATGGTCCTAATGGTCCTATATATATAAATGGACCTGTCAGTGTGTCTTGTTATGTGCTTGAGCCTTGAATGTATTGTAAATAGCGCAGAACATGACCGTGTTTTGTTAACAGAAGAGAAATCGCGTTTATCGTTTATCCGCCCTGGCGTTTGTTGATTTCCTTTTTACTTGTTGAGCTCTGTTTACCGCGGAGACTTACGTCAGCAAGCCCTGGGAGAGTACGTAAAACTCTTGTTATGCAACGTTGAAGCGTTGAAGCTGATTCTCTCGAGACCGTACCTTTACCTTTACACACAGTGCGCAGACACAATAGACAAACAGTAAACAAAGACTCAGACTCACTCAGACTCACTCAGACAGGGTAACGTTTTTTTTCTCTACGATCGATCTCACTCTGTTGACATTTGACGTTTGGTGCGTCTGTGCATTTGCCCTGTTTGGTGTTTGGTGTCTGGTGTTTACAATTCACCACTCTTCGATCTGTCCTTCAAAACAACACTTATCCCTCTTAGTCCTCTTTCTTCCCCCAGAACTCCCCCTCTTCACCACTCTTCATCTCCAATTCAACACATCATCCTAAACAATTTCAACTAAATTACCTTCTTCTTAGGTTTTCTTGTCCTTGTTTATCCTTTTACTCACAATTTCCCAAATCCCCCCTGTCAACTGCATTTACTAGCATTTCTCCCCTTTTTGCCTTTCTTTCAACATACTTGTTGTTTTATTCCAATTTCTTCATCTATTCTTTATTTTTTATCTTTTGATTGCATTTCACTTAACTTTTATCCAAAATGTCCACAACAACTTCTTCAAGACTGGCCTTAGCCCCTTTATCAACTTCAAAACTTAACATCTCCCACAATTCAAAATCAGGATCTTTTGGTGGTTATTCAAAATCAAAATCATCCTGTCTTTATTCTCCAATCAAAGCTTCCAAAGAAAACGTGTTTAAGATTCATAGTTTCAACTCCTTTTCTGGATCTGATTCACCTTCTTACAAGAGAACTTTAATCGTTGGTAACTCAACCTCCAATAAATCAAGCGCTTCATCTTTCAAAATTTCAAAACCAAACAATGAAGTATCTCCAAGAATGGAAAGAGCAAAAAATTTGAAGTTGAAATTACAATTGGCTTACTATAAAGTGAAAACAAACCAAACTGGTGTCCCATTACAAGATTTGAAACTCCCTTTACAAGCACCAACTCCAACCAAATCACGTCGTCATAATAATAGCTTCAATAGTTATCAAAGCTCAAATACTTTAGATGCTTTCAATCAGGGTTCAAATGGTTCTCAAAATACTCAAAATACTCAAAATGTCAATGCTATGGCAGATTTACTAGCGGCTTCAACGCCATTGCTTATGAAAAAATTTAACGCGGTGCCACCAAAATTATTCAAGTTTTCTAAAGTCAGTGTGCTATCCATAGGTTCAAATCGTTCATCTAAGGATTCACATAAATGTTTCCTGGATGAAGTGGTTAATAAAAAGGCAACATGTGCTAATTTGAAAAGAGCTTCTTTGGAGTTTTTACAAGCCACCAAATCTGATTGTCACAATGGCAACCATCCTCACACTAATGAATGTTCAAGATCTGGCTCTTCTAGTCCTACTTCTGCTCCTTCTCATATTACAAACTTCAACTTGGGCTCATTACCTACTCCAACTACTGCATCCGTAAGTTCCAATCCTCTTCACCACCATATCCTGGTTTCAAACCAAACCTCTCCTTCCAAATTTGTCATCTCTCGCCCTGACATTAACAGAGAACCTGTCAGTTCTAAGACGTCAGTGAAACTACCACCAATTCCAAAGTTCTTTGATAATGAATCCACAAAACAGAGATGTCACAGTTTACCAACACCTTCAACAACAACAGCTTCAACTTCAGCCACCCCAACTACAATCACAACCTCTTCAAACCATAAACATACAGAATCTGATTCAACCATATTGCAGAACACATCTTCTTTGCTACTTATGACCACTCCGGTTGGAAAATCCAACTCTTTTGCTGGCTCATCTTCAAATTCTATAAGAGGCCGTAAATCCCATAACAATCAACAATCTAACGCTGGTGACGAAACTCAATTGATGTCTTCTCCAACCAGATTATTATCTACCCCATCATCAATTGGTGCTGCTCGCTGTCTGTTACAATTATCGAAGAGATAATTCTCAACTCCAACTCTACCCAAGCCCTAAATCTAACCCACTGAACAATTCTATCCTACTCATACGCACTATCCTTACCCCTTAATGCTTGTTTTTTATGCTCTCTGCTCTGTTCTCGTTGCTTACTCATCTCATACTTCTTTTTATTATCACTGGTTTCACTTCTATCGATTGTATATTTTTTTATTGGTTGAGATATATCTTGATTTTACTAAATTCTGAATCCCATTTGTTTGTTTCTTGCTCTTTGTTTTAGTTAGAATTATTTTATTTTGTTCCCTTGTCTTTCTGTTCTATCTTGATCAAGCAGATTAAAATATCCTTATTGTTTCCTTCTGTTTTACATATGATACACACTGCTTCTAGCTTTTATTTTTGCTTATTTCTCTTTTTCTTCTCTCTTTACCCCCTAAAACGACTTTTTTATCTCCACCTGTGTTTCCCTCATTGTTTTGAATTTCTATTTTCTTTCAGCTTTATCTTGTTCTGTTTCCGCTTGCAATGAATTCTTTTTTAATTGTCCTTCCTTTTTTCTTTCAATTTCTCTATTTGTATTTTCTTGCTGACATTGCCTTGAGTATATATAAAAATTTAATTATTGCTACTTTTCGAAATGTTGTGCAAAAACGGCTCCTAATTTTTCCACGAAACTTCATATATATAGAAATTGGATATTTTGTTCTAACATATATCAAAAGATCAAAGATAGTTTATCTAGCCGTTTTTGAAAAACTCAAGGGAATAGGGTCGAGCAAAACTATCACGTGAAAAAAGTCACGGGATTCATGTACAGACTGGTATAGCTCCGCGGCAGGACGGGCGTATATAGCCCCCTATATAAGCGGAACGAATTTCCAAGAAGTGATCAGATATGATCTCAAAACCTTTCAGTATACATACACATATACTTCGGGAGTCCAGATCTATGTGTGACAAATTCCTATACATAACATGGGACGTACAAACAACCCAGATAATTGTGTTAGTAATTCGTAACTAAATCCAAGTTATTTTTGACACTTGAAAAATTAACTGAATAGGTATCTAGCAATTTTGAGTCGACCGGCCGGTATATGAGCTGGCGTGCAGAATTCAAATTCAGGATCAGGTTCATCAGCAAACACACATATATTGAGTAGAGTTCTCCAGTATAAAACAATTACTCTAAAAAAATTCAAAAAAAAAATGAAATACATAGCAATGGATATTAGATTTAAAATCGATCCATGTGTATAACCAATTGGTGACTTTTAATCAACCAATGAGTTCTGCACATGGTTAATATAAGCGTGTTAATTGGTTATTCTTTGAGATATTGTAATGGGCACGGCCGACGCCTGGGAGCTTTGCTCCCACCATGCAATAAACATACATATATTGTATTGGATATATTCAAAAAAGTGTATTAATTCTAAAAGGAATATAAAATGATGAATGAACAACCTTTTTTTTTCTTCACATTACTAGAATTTTTATTTGGAACTATATAAAAACTATATAGATAATAAAACTCCAGTAACGGGTGTGACGTAGGAAAACCTTGTGAAGGTTAAAAACCTACTTTTCTGGAAAAAAGGATAAGAGAAAAGGAATAGGATCAAGATAAAAAACGGCAATGCAAAAAAAGAAGAAAGCCGAAGAAGATAAAAGAGGTAAAAGAGTCAACAATTAAAGAGATGAGACAAAAAAGAAAAGAAAATTTAAAAAGTGTTTAAAAGATAAAGAAACTCAGGCTAGCCAACCACCACATTCTGCCGCTTGCAAAGCCACTGCCCGCTGAACAATATCGTCATCCAGCACATACCCATCAGTCTTCTCATGACAAACAGCAAACTGTTTCTTCATCAATTTGTTCAGTAGCAAAAGGAATTTGTTTACTCCAAAAATTTGTATCGGCGTGAGGCCAGCGTTGCAGATCAAGAACTCTGAATTCTTGTCCTCCACCGGAAAACCCGAGGCTCTGGACCAGATAAGATCAGCACCAAAGCATTCGAATAAGGTGTGCGTGACACCATGTTTGTTCACCAAAACACTCAGTTTCACAATCAGTATATATAATTTGAAGATCCCAACTGAATTCATTAAAGACTATGAGTAAATTTTCATCGTAATTGAAAAAACATAGCTGCACCATAGACAATTCGTTAAATGCAGAGATGCTACGTAGACATATCACTTAAAATTCAATATTAAAAAACGGAGTTATAAAGAAATTCAATTCCATCTCGTATCAAAAATAAGTAAATATTTCCCCAAATGAGCTTATACCACTAGCTAGAGTGTAAATCCCAAAATTGGTTTACAAATTTTGGCATCCAGGCCCACCGCAGGTGCTAGTGCCTGGCGTGAGCCGGCACTTGTCTATTATATCAATTCAATTCTATCTCTTAGCTAGCAACTCAAATTTATACTAGATCTGAATTAATTAAAATATCTGTGTAGAGCTAATTTCAAAAGACATTGGACTACAATTTGACCGTACATATATATATCAATTCACATGTGATTCGTTAACTCGTTAATCCTTAATTGTGTATACAAATTTGTACAAAACTAAATATACCTGAACTGCTCCTATTTCAAATAAAGCTGTTCATTAGAAGCTTTCAGAATGCATGGTTCGTTGAAGCATACACCAAAACAAAGGGTCGGCACTGTTGGAACAATGTGACATATACACAATTCTAAATTTGTTTCTTCTCATTCTTATTCTCTTTGTCATTTTGAACTTGTAATCTATCATGCTTCTTCTTAAAAATCTTATAGAAAGACTCAAGAAAGATACCAAAGAAAACACAAATCAAACCACTCCATTGACTACCGGTTAACTTATGACCAAACAAAAACACTGAAAGACACATTGAAATCATCTTTCTTGTAACTGTAACGGTAACCAAAACAACAGAATTGAAACGTTCTAATGTTAAAAAGATGAAAATCTGGCCTAACGAACCTAGCAATCCAAAAACCAGAATATCATAGATCACTTGTGTTCCACTGACCTGGAAGAATGACCACGTGTATTGAAACTGGTTAGTGAAAATAAATGCGTAGATTGTCGTCAACGTGAAATTCAACAGATTTAAACAAGCCATCAAATGGCCACCTGTGAAAGTTATATTCTTCTTAGCATTCTTCTTAAACAATTGATCTTGAGTCGAGTTGGTTAGCCCATCCATGAACAAAGACACAGTCAAATAGAACAATCCAATGAAAACATTACCATCGTTTGAATCATTGCCTGATTTACTTTTCTTCTTAGGAGATCCCAAAGTAAAACTCAAAACACCCAATGTGATAATACCGGCAACCAAATACTTGTAACCTGGAAATTTGGATTTATAGACAATCAAATGAACCAACATCACAGGTATCAACTTGCAAGATTTAGCCAGGAGATAAAACACATAATCCACGTAATTTAATGACTTATACGCTATTTGGGAAGATAATGACTGTGATAATGAAATCAATAACAATGATTTAAAGGTTTCTGTGTTGTTAAAGATGAATTTCAAAGGTGTTTGAAAATGGCCTGTCTTTTGTGAAAGATAAAAAGTTCCAACAATGACCGCAAATAATGATTGAATTATATTGATTATCAAAGGTGCTTTGAAATGTTGTGGTTTTTTTTGATCTTGATCTGTGGAAGATGCTGAAAATGTAGATGTGTCTGATGGAATCACTATCGATGGTGTTGGTGAATAATCTTTGAAATTGATCTTTTCTTGTAAGTAGGACCAAGTTAGAAATGAACCATAGATACCCAGGACACAAATAACTAGTGTTAGCAGTGATCCTTCCTGTTTTTCTTTGTTAGATTTGGCTTTAGTTTCTGTGCTTTGAGTATTTAATGACGACAATGCTTTGGACGTTTGATTCTCTTGTTGCTGCTGTTGAGTGGCTGTCTTTACCGAATTTTCAGCTGATGTTACCGAATCTCCATTGGAAGCATCCGGCTTTTTTCTTTGTGAAATCGTTGAATCCTGATCTCTTTCCATTGTGCTGGTGTTTTCTGTTGCTTGTTGACGGGAGATGCGTAGTAGTAAGACTGTAAAAGGATATGAATGTTTGTCTTTTCATGGTCATCTTAGGTGTTCTTTTCTCTGTCCAACGAAATAACTTGAGGTACTGGAAATGGTAGAGCGGCTGAGAAACAAGCGCCGCATAAAACAGCTCTCCGTTGCCGTCAAATTCACAGGATTAAAAGATGTGCAAGCATGGCAATTTCATTACAAGTCAGACATCATCTACCGTACCACAAGTATATACTATCAAATCGTATATATACAAGCATGCGTGTATATGATACAGAATTTTTATACACGGAATCAGGCCAATTGATCAACAACAAGTCAACAACAGCTTACAAGCCTGTCCTCTCAAAATTATCAGAAGTTTTTTCACATGTGTTGCTTGTTTGAAGAAAGAATTTACGAAAATGGCAACTCTGCAATATAATTTTTAATTGATAAACAAGTCAACAATGAACACATGCCCATTGCCCACACATTCCAACACGTACATCAAATAGCTTCTGCAATTCATATTCTGATTAATGCCAGGTGACCTTAATGCATTCAGATGCCTCAATTGTGGTTTTTATCTCGGCCAAATAGTTGAGGCGAATCCTAATTTTTCTGATCTTTGATTGAGTTACATGCAAGCTGTATACTATCTATCTGTTGAGTGAAATAAGTCAGGCCCTCTTGTTGACAGTTCCCAAATAATGGATTCAACTGCTCTATGATCCACCGAAAGATAGGTTACATGCATGCTTGTACACAGGTGCCAAATGCCTCAAATCTATACACATTTTTACAGAATAGCTCGGCATTTGTATCAACAGTATCATTCTGTCTCCTGAAGATCTTTCCCGTTAGATTGTACTAGCAACAATTGCGTGCAAAAATTGAGCTATGTGATTGGTAACTTCTGAGCATGCCTTACTCTCGCTAACAAACGATCTATCTGGTGTTTCAGATTCAGATTTCAAACCACTTATCGCAGTGCCGCCCATTTTCCTTTCTTCTACTTATATTCAAACATATCTATGATTTATCTGAAAATGAAATTTTATATAATCGTGTGTGTTGCCGTTCTACCCTTGAATCATTACTGGGTCAAGTAGGGATGTATTCTCCCTTTCATCTCAACCTCTTTTTTTGAAGTGACCCCTTATTGAATATATCAAACTTCAACAACATTATCAACAACCTGGTATCACACACATATCATACACCATACTACAATAACAACAAAAGCAGAGGAGGTCAAATAGAGCAGCATCTCTAACGTACACACTAACAACATTTTCAAAATAACTATCAGCATGCGACAGATAGAACTTGACTTGAACATGCAAACGGTGATAGTATTTTCCATGCACATTGCCAGTCTTGCCATGTGTTTACCTCCATTGTTAGTTTACAAGATTGATTATTACGTGGAATACGTTATTGCCGTAGCTGCAGTTGTTGGCACATCCGCAATACTTACATGTTTAGAGTCAATTATTCAAGACAATAGAATCTTTCTCATTTATTCATTTTTTGCACTGTTGTTATCCAACATCGTGCTTCTTGTTGGATTCATTATGACTACCAAATGGTACTTTGCTGTGTCTCTAATTATACTAGCTGGATCCTTCCCATTCAGTTACAGCAGTTTTAAAAACTGCACACCCTTGAAACACACTTTAGTGTTAACTCCTGTCAGAAAGGGTTTTATTGCAGCCATTTTGGTGTTCTATATTATAGCATGCCCTTTCTTGATTCTTCCACCTATTAAAACACAAGGTTCATGGTTCATTTGTGATTTGGTTCTTGCTTGCGTTTGTGGTCTTTCCTTGTTGGTTAACACCTGTGGGCTTGCTTTAAATTATACACTTTACCATGTTTTTGCTTCATTCTTTTCTTTAGGTTTGGCTTGCTTTACCATCGTTTTGGTTTGTTTACAAGCCCCTGATTTGGCAAGTCGTACTAATGGAAAAAGTACCAATAATGATATCGCATATGACTGGATCGTTTGGGTCAAGATTCCAATTTGTGTGTTTTTTCTGGTTTGCTTTACTCTCAACTTGAAAGTGTTGGCAGGTTCTCGTGAAAAATGTGAAAGTGAAGAGTCTAGTTATAAGACTGACGAAGAATCCAACATTTCCCAAATTATTGAAAAGACTCCAGTGATAGATGAGAGAGATAGAAGACAAATAATGAGCTATGCAGCCCCGAGAGATACAATTTTAACTGACATGGTTTCCAATGCTTTAAAGAAGGCCGGAATGCAACATGAAAAATCGGTTCGTCAACAGCAAAGATCCATGAGAAAGCAAGTTCTATCAAGAAACGATCCAACGCAACGTAGCCAAAGAGCTACTTTAGAGAGAAGTCGGAGTGAACATGCAGAGGTTGTGAGTACTATATCAAGTCATTCCTGGGAATCCCAATCCTCATGGGGAGCCTTCAGAAATAAATTTATGAAACCAGCAAAAGTTAGGGATAGTGCCAAGATGAATTCTCATTCTAATGGATCATCAAATATAGGTTCTGCAGCATCCACAATCCCAACCATTCCAGGAGATTCTGAGTTCGGGTCTGCTAAAGTTCTGCGTATGACTTTCCATAGTCCTCCAAATTCGACTGTTTAAGTTTCATTTTTGAACCTTGACATTTTATATATATTACTATTGAGCCTTCTTTTCTAAATAATGCCATGCCCTATATAAATTCATTGATTATACATATAAATTGACCTTATAAAATCAATATTCTAAGGATCATATATATCGCAATATTAACCAGTTTGCTTGCGAACGTGATAGAAAGTAGCACACTACGCGTATTTTTAGTTTGATTCGAATCACTTCCGTAGACAATAATCTTGTGACTTCTTCTGGTTATACCCGTGTGGTAGACGTATTTGTTGATTAGTATGATTACTGATACAGGAGGGATTGGGCGGTCAAATTAGGTAGACGTCAGTACATGGTCAGTAGTTAGTTAATCACTGATGTTTCAAACGCGGCTTACAGAACGCCCTCAGGAAATTTGAGGACAAAAAAGTGATGATCAGAAAGTGCTTTGAATTTTTGGTGAAACAAGCCATGTACTATATCTTCTAGAATAGGTCAGGACTCAACACTCAACAGTGAACACTCAAACCCGACATATGATCAATATCTCTTCCAGATCATATCTATTTTCGACCTGAATGCCAGATATTCCAAGTGTCTCAAATCTGAATTACAAAATACCAATGTTATTACAAATCGCCTCTCATTTTGCAAAACTCTTATACCGAAATCCGAATGTATTCACTTTATTCCTTCAACTACACCTGAGATCCTAACAAAAGTTTCTACCTTTCATTTTGGAAATTTTGAATCGGAGATAGAATATGAACCAAAGAAAAGTGCTTGCAATAGTTTGTACAGTCTGGAATTAGGTGTCATTATAGCCATCACCGATCGAATGTTGAGTCCCTTGGATTTTTTAAAGTTTACCGTGAGCTTTGAATTGACCCATATATCCTTTATTTTCCTCAGACTGTATCAGATTCACCTTATTGTGTTTGATGAACCACATATCCAATATCATGGTCTTCCATAGCTGTTTTGAATCTAGTCTGCCCATCATAATTGTGCCTCCCAATCTCAAACACCAAGGAAACGGAAATGTTGCTCGGTTGGAAGCTCAAGTGTCTTGTTATAAGAATAGTATCATATTTCAGTTGATGTCTATCGAAATTATAAAGAGGTTAGGATGTCCATTTTGATTACATGAACCTTCACAGGTTGGTCGTTAGACTGAGTCTCTTGCTTTCGTATAGGAGTTGCGATAACAAGTCATCATTGTCTCGCATATAGCATCTTATCATTATAACATCAAAAGTCAACTGTCTTTCTTTGGAGAACGCAAAATCGAACTTCAACATCAACTGACCAGACTAAACATACTTTCTCAAATTTTGAAACAAAAATGAAGATTGGATTTGCCTTGTCACTATTTAGTCTTTTGGCAAGCACTACTATTGCATCACCAACTCCTGGCCTAGCAAATGCGCTACACCTGATTGAAGGTGCCTTCAACGAACTATTTGATTCTCATTTTCATGATATTCAACAGTATACAAGTGAACATCCAAACACGCTTACAAGCACGTCGAATTCAGTAGTTGATGTATACCCTTCAGCATCGTACAGCAACATAGAATCAGAATCGAAAACTCCAAATCCAACCACCGTTGTTGGCACCTACATTGGTGTGGCCACTGTGACAAATAACAATAATGAAGTGGCTTTATTCACAGTGACATCTTTCAATTATTCTACCGTTATCACTCCTACATTTTCACCAGCTCCTACCGCCATTTCTTCTGATCCTTACACAACTGTTTATTTCAATTCAAGTTCCCAAACGTTGTATTCCAATGTCTCTACCACACCTCCAAACACATATCAATCTTCAATTGAGCACCCTGGCTATAATTTCAATGCTTCATCATCTTTACTTACGATTTACTCTTCGGGTGTTCCGGTTGAGACTAGAACAGTGTATCCAGAATCTGACTCAGTTGTTTCTAGCACCAACGATCAAGGTTCATTGATTCTCATGACTTTTGCTGTTGTTTCCAGCTATCCGTCTTTGATACAGAGTACTCGTCTTTCTACCGGTGCTTCAACTTTTGGTTCGGGCGATTCGGCCTCTGTGATTTCATTTACAAGTACCCAAGTTGATGAGGTTGCTAACACTGCAACTATCAAGACTTCAACATTATATTCAAATGGTGTTCCTATTGAAACAGCAATTTTCACCCGTCAATTGACCACTCTTGTTAGTTCTGCAAGCAATCAATATGCATCAAGTTATAACGCTGATACCTCAAGCGTTAATTTGGCTACCGCTACAGTTAAAACTTCAACCCTATACTCTAACGGTACTCCTGTCGCAACCAAAATTTTCACCCGTAAATTGCCTAGTTACATTGCCAGTGTTGGAGTTACTTCAAGTTACTCACCTGCTACTGGCTTTTCAACATCACTTGATACCAGAAGTGTTAAGACATCAACCATTTATTCAAATGGGACTCCTGTTGCTACTAAAGTTTTCACCAGAAATTTATCTGCTTTCTATTCTCATTTAGCTAGTCAAACAAGCTCATCTGGACAAACTTCAGATCCTTCATCAAGCTCATCCACCCAGGCTTCTGCCTCATCGATCTTGTCTTCTGGTTCAGGATCTGTTTACAGCAGCTTGCAATCAAGTTCTGTTGATTATTCCTCTATGAACTCTTCTAGTGTGAGTACATACAGTGACTCAGAAAGTTTACAAACTGCAACCCTCTTCTCCAATGGTGTTCCAATTTCTACTACTACTTTCAGTGGTGAACTTACAACGGATGATCTTTCTAGTATATCTAATGCTGATACAGAAACTTTAAAAACTGCAACCCTCTTCTCTGATGGTGTTCCAATTTCTACTACTACTTTCAGTGGTGAACTTACAACGGATGATCTTTCTAGTATATCTAATGCTGATACAGAAACTTTAAAAACTGCAACCCTCTTCTCTGATGGTGTTCCAATTTCTACTACTACTTTCAGTGGTGAACTTACAACGGATGATCTTTCTAGTACATCTAATGCTGATACAGAAACTTTAAAAACTGCAACCCTCTTCTCCAATGGTGTTCCAATTTCTACTACTACTTTCAGTAGTCCATTGCCTGGGGAGTCTACCGCCGGTTCTACTGATGATGTAGAAAATGTGAAGACAGCAACTCTTTTCTCGGAAGGTACTCCTATTTCTACTACCACATTTACAAGTGAGCTTACTACTGAAGAATCTTCAACTATTACCAATGAAAACACTGAAACTTTGAAGACAGCAACCCTTTTTTCTAATGGTATTGCCATCTCGACTACTACTCTTAGTCGCAGCTTACCTTCCAGCACCTCTGCTGATACAGAAACACTAAAGACCGCAACATTATTTTCAAACGGGATTGCCATTTCTACTACAACGTTGAGTCGTAGTTTGTCTTCACAGACAGATAGTTCCGGTTCTGGTTCAGCTTACAACCATGATCAACAAAATGCATCAGTCAACTCACAATCCGCTTCTCCATCTACCTCCACTTCTGCTTCTGAATCTTCTCCCGTTGAAAACACTGTTCATCATGGTGAAGCCAGCTGGTATTATGCAGAAGACGGGGAATGTGATATATCTTTCAAATCAACCGACAATGTCATAGCTATTGCTTCTTCTCTTTACAATAGCAAGCTAGGTGATGATAGTCTCTCTGATCTATGTGGGCAAAATGTGACAATGATCCATGACTCTTCTACAGTGGAAGGTTTTATTGTTGGTATTTGTAAAAGTTGTTCCGATGATCAAATTCAAATCTCTGCTAGTGCCTTCTTAGATATGGCAAACTTGAGTGAGAGTTCAGTTGATGTTGAATGGTTTATTAATGGAGACCAGTGATTGATGTTGATTACCTATTGTTGTAAATTTCTATTAAGACTGTTGTGAAAACGTCATATTCTGTTCTTTAGACTTTTTATCTTTTTTTACTACATCTGAAACTGAACCTGCTTTTCTACAGTTCATATGCTAATATTTATACACGTAACTAGTTTTGAATTTAATCTAATCAATCTATACTATATTTGTTGATCAATTCACAATTTCATTTACCGATTTAATTGCATGAAGTTCTTGAATTCAGAATAAACTGACTGCAACTGACTAAATTTTCCATTCAAAATTCTACCAGTCTCACAGAGGCGTAGTCACGGCGCCCTCCTTTCCCCACCTCTGCACCAGCTGAATATGATTCATGCCAGGTGTAAATTTTTGAAACATCATCAAATTCGATGGTGTTCTCAAAACTTGGAAAACTTGCTTGGTACTACCACTCCACAGATTTGCTTTGAAACATACTCAATTCAATTTTCTTCTCTTGCCTTAGGCTTACGGTCAAAATATGTGTTTCTACATTCTTTATCGAAAATAAGTTCCCTGAATCTCGTTATGATGGATATCAATATCTAGACCTAACATTACCGAATCAGCTATGTTAATTTGTTAACTTGTTTAAGAAATTGGGGTCATTTCAGGGTCCATATATATTCACGTTATGCAAAGTCGAGAATCGTTATTATTTGGATCGATGGTTATGATATAGAATTTACAATATCGAATGAATGTTGAAATTCATGAATTGAACCTAGAACCTAGGGCCCAGGCAAGAAAATCTCCCTAGGTTGTGACAGTGCAGGCGGTGATCACATACTATGTATATGGTGGATATATATATATATATTTCAGTGTTAATGTTTACTTATTAAGGAAATGAACTAGGTTGAATGTGAGACATTTTACGGTAATCCCGAGTTGAAATACATGGAATGTATGTACCAGAGGAAAATGTTGCTATTATTTTGGAATTCAACAAATGTACAATTAACTGATGGCATCCTAACACAATAATGTTAGAGATTATAGGCATAAATTTCATATGATCTAGACTCATGAAGCTTTTAAGATCAACTTTGAATGGTGGTTGATTATAGTTGTTCAAGCTCAACTTCAGCCTCAATTTAAGTTAAATAAGCACTTTGAGTCCATGACACTCTACAGCTAAAGTGCGGCTTATATCCATCAACAAGCACCCAAGCATTCCTTGAAACACAAGATTAGTACAGCATCTACAATTACCTGTATATCAGTTCACTGGAACACAAAGATATATAAAAGGTCTGAAGTATGCCCCTTAAGTTATGCAATGTCTGTATGCGTAACAAACTCTTTACTGGAAATACCAAGCACCTTTCAGACAAACACGCTCCTTTAAACTCTATCCCACTGTCTATTGGCTTGGATCACTTATCCAACAACTATACCCAAAATGAAACTAACTACAGTCATTCCTTTACTTTCTTTGTTAGCCAAAACAACTCTCTCTATTCCAATAGGTTTTGCTCAACCTAGCGAGGGTTATTTCTTAGCTGAATTTGACCCTCTTGGTTACACAGACCAGTTGGAAATTGAAAAGAGAGATCCAGCTACTGCAACCGCTTACTCTGTTCAAGTTGTCACTGCTTCGTTGCCTGAATCAACATTGAAGATTGCAACTGAGTATTCGGTTCAAGTTGTCACCGCACCATTTCCATCAGCAGCAGTGAATGCTGCCACAGTTGTCACAATCCATACCTCAACCACTGTCACTGGAACTGCATATGATACTACTTCAGTCACAACTACCAAGACTCCTGATAGTACATCTGATGATGTTGATATGCTCACCTTCCATACCACAACAACAATGACCGGTACTGTCTCATCTCATACTTCCACTACTACCACTGCTTATGCAGGAGCCGCTGGTAAAGCAGAATCAGTAGACTACAATACTTGGGATGATTATTCTCGTGATTACAATACCTGGGATGATGTCACACACGATTACAACACTTGGGATGATGTTACACATGATTACAATACTTGGGATGATGTTACTCATGACTACAACACGTGGACTGACTCTGGAGCTCAAACCACTGCCGCTGAAAACTCTGTCGAAACGTCCTTTAGTACGTCCGAACCAACCACTTCATACTCCCCTTCTTCTGTTGCTCAAAATGCTATTCAAACTTCAACTGCTTACTCTTCACAATCTGCTTCCGCAACACCACAGACTACAACTGAGGTTGAGATTACTTCTTCATCTGCTGAGAGTACCAGTGATTCCATTGCATCCACATCAGCTGCTGTTCATGCAGCTACTAGTGCATCTTCTGTGGATGACAGTGATGCTTATGAAGAGACTTATAGTTACACTGGTTCAGCTGTAAAATCTACTT
>JAKTRY010000356.1:0-25738 GCA_030579935.1 Ambrosiozyma cicatricosa | reverse complement strand
AAATTATGAAGAGAACAAACACCCGTAAACCAGGAGAACGGGATCAATTTTCACAAAAAATGAATAAATAAATCGGTATTGAAAAACAACAAATAACAAAATCAAGCGGGGTATATAAGTTAAAGGAGTTTGAAATTGTGGTATAGATATTTTGAAAGTATAGTAAATAATAGACAATTTGCCAATTACAAAAAAGCAAAAAGAGCAAAATAATCAAAAAGCAAAAAGTTGTAACTGAAATAGGGCAGTATACTCCAATTCAAAAAATATAGCTTCTGAAATGAACCTTGCAATAACAAGAGAAGTAAACGAATAACGTTGGTATTCTAGTCTGGAAATCGATAATGTTTCATATCATGAGACCGGAATCTAATAGTCAACTTATGCAACATAGTACACGTGAAACCAAAAGATGTGTTGAAACAAAACGACTTCCAAAAATTAAACAAATTATTAATATACCACGTTCCTAAACGTTTAGTCAGTGTTTGTATCTGTAAATTATCGATTCCATCTCATATGTTGAATCAGCCGTTCATAGACAACGTCTATGGAGAAGGGGTTGAGCTAGCAGATTTTGATTTTTTGATTTCCCTTACTTCATTATCAACGATGACAGCTTTAGCTCTCTTTCTACCTTTCTTATGAAGATGTGTCTTATAATGTTGCATACAATTATCTTGTCTTGAGAAACGAGCACCACAACCTTCAAATGGACAAATATGGTTTTTCACACCAGTGTGAATTCTGTTATGTCTAGCCAAATGACCAGATGTGGTAAATGATTTCCCACATGTTTTGCAACAATATTTTCTGGGCACCGCCACAGTCTGTTTTGGTGAATTTGCTTTCGCTTGAATTTGAGATTGTGCTTGGAGTTGCTGTTGTTGACTCTGAAGAAGTTGGTGAGCTTGCTGTTGTTGTATTGAGGAGTCTAATGATGGCAGTTCATATGAATGTGATCTATTGTGATGATGATGGTGGTGGTGATGGTGGTAGTTATTATGGATTGGATACAAAGATGGTAAAGCTAAATTAGAAGATGATGAAGTTTGAGGAAACGAATCGATTGAAGATGATCTAGATGAAAAGGAAGATGATGAAGAGACGTCACCACCAGCAGTATAAGGTAGTGAGGAGATGGATGGCAATGATGCCCTTTGAATTGAAGGTGGAAGTTTATTCAAGAATGGGTCACTAGAATATCTTAAAGAAGGGAGTTGTTGAGGATTAGGAAGTATGCTTGATGATGGGGCTGGGAGAGGTAACTTCTGGTCTCTTTGAATCTTCACTAAAATGGAGTCCAAACTTGGAAGTTTCTGGGAAGGATTGTTTGACAAAGGCAATACGGAAGATGGTTCAGAAGGTCTTTGAATAGTTGTGGATGGCGGAGGAGATGAACTTCGTGTTTCACCTGCCATTGTAGATGATAATGATGGAAGTGAGTCGGTAACCATAATGCAAGGTAAAATTTGCGTTGACATGAGATTGGAAATATGTGGTCACAGCTGAAAATAAAGAAAAAAAAGGAAACGAAGGTTATGATGATAGATATAGACAGCAGTGACGATAAAATGCCAAAATAATTGGACGTAGGAGAAAATCGAATGGCAAGAAACTGGGACGGGTCACGGACTCACGGCACAGAGACGGTGGGGGTGGATATAGTCAGTCAGTAAAATGAAGAACAAAGAAAAAACAGGTAGTATTCCTTTGTGAAAACTGTGGGTTTTGAGTGTTGTGTAGGTCTATGCCTGAAGAAGAAGAAGAGTGTTTGGAAGTACAGGAAAGAAGAAGGCGTGCTAGGATAGGAGTTGGAGCTTGGGAGAGCAAAAAAAAAGGAAGAGGAAAACGGCCAAGTTAAATATCTCAGGGGCCATTGGCCATAAGTGGGAAATCGAGAAATTGCCAGTTGCAACATATGGCGACGTGCCACGTAGGCTTGGGGCCTCTTGGGTCTTGGGGGCTCTTGGGTCTTGGCTTGGCAGGGTCCCACCGGCCAGTTGGCACTGGGAAGTGACTGACCACCACTCACCAGTCGCTGCTCGCACCATGTGGAATCAGGGAATCAGAGAATCACACTCAAGTTAACTGGTGTTTTAATTGATCGAAAATCCTGTCCTCCCGCTACCGTCGAGTCCGTCATCGGTGGGCTGGCCAGTTCTCCCAATTGAGGCCCGCACATGAATATTTGCATGCTATCTATATAATTTTTCCAACCCCTTCATAACAAAATGCATTATGTCATCTTGTCGACACATTTTTTTTTGCTTACTACCAAATATATTAAGAATCTATATAAAACGAAAAAAAACTTCAAAAGGCCTATCGAGGCTAGCACCTACGTCTTTAGAAACTCTCTATACAGCGAACCAAGAAAATTAGTTGCTAAAGATTTGACTCAAAAGATAAAAAAACTGGAGGATAAACAGAACAATTACTTGTTCAATGCCTACATTTGGAGAGACAGATCAATCAATGATCAATGTTTCTTAACAACTTTGTTATTTAACAAGCTGTGGTTGTTGGTAGACTGTAATGAGAACAGACCATCTATGATGCATCCATAGCGGTTGGAGCACCATTACCTTCTGCCCTTGGTTGATCCGTTGCAGCTGGACCATTATCACCCGGATTTAGGTTCAACAAACTGTTGACTCTCATCTGTGATAAATTGTTGACCATTGTCTGAAAATTTCTAGCAAACTCTTCAGCACTGACTGTATGCAGTCCTCTCAATCCTTGGAAAGGGGAATTAGAAGCTGTTTTCATTCTATCCATCACAAATGATGGAAGATTCTTGGTTCTCTCCACATACCTTTGCTTGAAGATCTGTGAGGAGTAGGAAAAGAGCTGCATTCTTATGTCTAGTGGGACACCAGAGCAGTGAAGGTAAGTGTGTTTATGACCACAATGAGTACACTTGGGATCAGCGATGCAGTGGGATCTGGTGTGATTTGTACTGCCACGGTAGTAGCAATGTTTCAATTTGGATGTTCAAAGGTGAAGTCATATTTGGCTCCTCCATAAGCCAACGATTGACGTTTCTTAGGCGCCATTCTACTTTTGAGATCAACCACGGCAAACATAATTGATTTTTCATTGGATAGAGATATCAAGTTGTCTTTTTGTTGTTTGGGCAACTTAGTATGGATGATATTCGCATTGATTGGTGTCAAAAGTTGTTTAACTTGTGATTTAACATTAAATGGGGAAAGGTATGGATAACCGATCTTGAAAGCAGCTAATTGAGTGAAAGATTGAAGTGACACTCGTGTGATTTCGTATCTTTCAGTAGACTTTTCACCTAACATAGCATAGATGCAATCCTTATCTCTCTCCTCAATATAAGAAGGAAGACAGGGGTAGACTCTTTTGTATGGGACACTGACTGGGTCGAAGTATTGATGAATGTCAAGTCTGAATTTGACATGTTCTCCATTTCTTTCTTTGAAGCATTCGTGCCCTTGAATGGCCTCTGTCAAGAGAGAAAGAATATCCTTCATGACGGCGGAGTTTTTCAAAGAAGCACCATCTTTCGCAAGTATTTTGAAGTGCTTGTTGTTACCCACACCAGATGTTTGTGACGCAATGATGATTGATTGGAAGGATGCTGAGATTTGTTGTTGTTTTTGTTGCTGGTTTATATTTTGAAAGTGAATCCGGTTGTATGGAACAGTGACCGGAGTCGATGGAAGACCATTTTGTTGATTCGAAACGGCCGATAGTGAATGAGGTAGTTCATTGACGTCTTTAAAACTAGCAATACCCTTCGTCTTGGAGAGTTGAAGGACTGCTTGGAGGATTTGATTATTGTTGGTGTTGTTGGAAGGGGGGTAGAGAGCGACGTGTCCATTCCGCCCGAAGACGAATTTGCACACAACTCCCCACCCAACGATGGTACGGAGTTGTTGGGAAGAGTCCCAGGAGATACCCCTGGTCCTCTAGATGACATTAGTGCATTTGGAGGCATGATGTGGTATGGAGTACACATGTAACAGCTCTCAAATATTAAAATTATTCATGGTGCTGTACGCTGTATAAACCTCAATTTTAGTCTCTCATCTCGGTCAAACTTGGATATCTTGTACATATTTCAATGTTTATGTCAACCATATATCTAAAGAACACAACTATATATATTCAGCTTAAAAATAACTAATTTTAATCTTGCAATTTTATCTGTCGACATATAGTTTTCTCTACGCGCGACAATTTAAACGAAACAGAATGTTGGTGTATGCGTACTATACATATATGCATGCACAAAGAAATGGCAGATGGATGGATGGACCCAATCAGAAAGAAAAAAAAGTATGTATACCAACACCGAGCGAGTCTTGAGTATTGATTCACCATATCTGGTTGAAGCTTCTGTCGAATCAGCTGCTTGATTTTCCTCGTTTTCCATTTTGGGCAATTTGGTAGAAGGTGTTGGGTTTACTATACCTCCTTCTACATTTCATCAAGATAGTCATACTATCCAACAAAGCTTCAACAACACTATACCCTAACATTTATGCCATCACAACCACATTTTCCAGAGTCCACTTGTTTTGGAAAGGTGAAACTCACGAGTCACAGGTCAAGAACGACCATTTTGCACCAAATTTCAAACCCCGAACAAGAAGTCTAAATTATTGAATCAACATACATGTGCACGTCGATGTAACAGGAAAGAAAAAGCAGTATATAGGCCCTGCCAAGAACTCAACCAAGAAGGGGTCTAGAGAAGTGAGGCCCTTGAGAGTTATCTATAGGAGAAGCCTGTCTTATCAGGCCACGAAGAGTGAGCTCAGACCACCCTCAGACTTGCAGCCCATGCAGACTGGTCAGTGGTCACTCGACAGAGGCTCAGCTGTTTCGGTTTCTAATTTACAACTTTGTCGGCACGCTCCTCCACTATCCACAATGCACATGTGGTTCTCTATAAATAAATTCACAAGAAAACCAAGACATTTTTCTCTCAAAAACTTGTTTGGAGACCTGTGCGTCATGAAGTCCAACATTTAAGAAACCCAATTTGGACATTATATTTTAATTCATTGTCTTTGAAATCTTTAAATCCTTAATAGACTCCTGGCTGAGAACTAGCCACATTCCTATTTTCAATCAGCCACTTAAAGCATCAGCCACTATTACATGACTTTTTTGAAACTTTGAGAGGAAAGGACGCGTAAGGGAAATAAAATATGAATCCATCTGCAAATTACCACTGTTTTTTTCTTTCTTTACACCAAAAATACAATCATTAATTGTCATATTTGGTACATTCAATCTAGGACCGCAACCGCAACAAAAGAAAAGCTCAAAAACTTCCGAAGAGAAGTGTCAATATTTCACTTTTTCCTTTATAGTTTTAATCAAGCTGTGAAGCTCCATCGCGTCCTAAGTCATAGTCTACTTCATAGTGCATGTAATTTGAAATTTTGTATTTTATATCATCATGATTATGTATTAACTGTAGATGTCATTTTAATTTAGATAATTTGTTACTTTTAGTTGTATGCAAAATTGCGATTTTTAACAGATATATATCAATATACTTTCGTATATGTGGCATATATTGTTGTTTTTCACTCAGTATGTAGCTCGTCGTAGCTTGTCCGATTTTCCGCTGGACTGCACACTTCGGACTAGGACCCATGTGCATTCCAGTGATCAAGCAGCTTTTTGGAGCGATATAGTCCCAAAACGGCATTCCTCCCTCCGGACACACCCCCGTGAAGGCCAATCAAACTGTTGGATTGCATCACAAAATTGATTCCGCGGCAAGAAAGGACTGGATTTATCAAATGCCGAGGTTCAATACCGAGAAGACGCACCCCAATTGAGACTGCCAGATGAGTTGATCTGCACCCTTTTTCCCTTGGTAAAGATGTTCATAGTAAAAAATTGACTCAAGCCCACCAAGAATGGATTAAAAAAGAAAAAATTAATAGATTTTGAAATTAAGCTTCGAACTATGCCACAAACTCTCTCTTTTCAAACAAATTTACCTGGATCGTCGTTCAAGCTCGAGCAAACTTTATAGAAACCTGTAACATGAACACTGGCAACCCAGTAAATCGCCTAATTTATTTCCCATACATCCAAATTGATTCAAATAAAGGCTGGATTAAAAATTTGACTTGATTCAGAATCCCTGGATACCATTTACTAGATTGAAAGTGAACTTTAACTTGTGTTCTGCGATCGATCAAAAATCTCGAATGGAGATTCTGCATATTTTGGGTGGTTGTTTATAATGACCAGCTATGACATAGAATGAAACAACCAGCCATCTATATGCTTCATACAGTATCTCCAAAAATTCACAAAAATTATATTAATACGTATGACAAAAAAATTGCGAAAAAGAAGGAGAAAAAAGGTGGGGGAAGAAGGGCCTCTAACTCGCCCCTATGGCCTTCAAAAATGGCTCTTTTGAAAGCTACTTCTCCGTAGATCCCCACAGTGTCCTCTGTGGCCCATAAAACCATCCAGAAATTGATTTAAGGGATTTCTGAGATTTCTAGCTTCAAAATATTGGTAATTAGACCTTATAGCATTAAGTATTCGTCACCCTATGGTTGTTCCAAGATAGGGTAGTCACCTCGCTCATTTTCGAGATCGAAGCATATATATTTAAGCCATGGCTCAAGGTCAGGAGTACAAATTGCTGAAACGTGTGCATCGAGCACTGTGCAGTGTGTACATATCGATTGAAATTTGAAAAGGGAACAATCTCTGAAAACTGAAAACTGAAGGGCAACGCTATCCCTTCCTCCCCTTAATCCCTTCACTCCCTCCAACTTCAGATGCTTCTTCCAACCACCAAATTCATTCAATCTCTTCAAGTCACCATCTCAAATTCAAATGTCAGACTCCATTGAAACAGATATCTCTCAAATAGAGAATCCGAATCTTTCTTCGACATCCTTATATGAGTTTTGCAAAGACCTTCCATTAAAACTACGAGAACTCATGACGAAACTGGAAACTCGGTGGGACGTTTATCAGAAACCGGTTATTTATGGATGAATTCAGATTATTTAACCGGAAACTTCATTTGTTTTTTGTCAAGCCCTATTTGACTGTCGATCAACATGTTATTTCGAACCCCTCGAAGGGGTTATTTTGCCAATAGGAATGGAAGTTGTACGCGTTCAAAAGATGCTTTTCAAATCTTGCACGTTGAAGAAATTTGTCTTTGAGGCTGGTATATTTTTCACTGATTATAGGGATCATAGGGAGTTCCCTTATAAGTTGATAGATATGAACCCAAGGGAATTGAAAGTGATCAATTTATGGTGGTGTTGTCATCCAGGGAAGTATATCAGAATTTTGGATCAAGTAATCGGTCCACAGTTAAAGGAATTAGAATGTACAACAAGAGAGTTATCTTTCGTGATTACAAAATTGACTGTTTTTAAAAAATTGGAATTAGAGTTCTTATTATTGACGTACCTATCGTGGGTTTTGTTTGACGCAAATCAAACTATTGTTGCAATCATCTATCAGAGTTGACCTTCGTGTCAACCCCAAAAATTTTTTCAAGTTTTCCAGAGAATCAGAACCATTGCTCAAAAATTTTGAGAATGAACTTTATCTTTGGGCAAAATATGTGAAAGGTCTAATGGAGTTGAAGGTTGCCTCTTGTTGCTCTTTTACACGTTTCAATTTTTAATTCCTGCGACATTTCCAATGTCAAGGCCAAAAACGTTGATATGTGGTTTAAAAAGCAAAATCAACAGGGTGAATGTCGTTATTTTACTAGAAAACTCTACCCTAACTCGGCATTCCCCAAATTTCAAACCTTGAGAATGACTTCAGTGATCTCCATAGCAAACGATACTGGAAATTATTTGCTGGATTTCGTTGCAAATATTGTTTGGAATTTCCTCAACGTACACCAATCCAAGAGAGTTCCTGTTACCATCATGGCCACCGAATGTCTGGATACTGGATTTATTTCTTTCCCCTTACACATCCTGACATGTCTATCCCTTGCAAGGTCGATTACTATTGCATTCACTATAATTCACGGATGGACTATATTTGGGAAAAGTCACTCTGATAAGCAGTCATACTATTTCAACATTGAGATCCCTGATATCAGTTCTAAAAATTTCGACATTACTATTGATTAGAAGACTAACTATTACTTCATTTGAAATGGGTTAAAATGCGATACGAAACCGTTTAAGACATCGGAATTTGTTGAAGTCCATGGCCAGTGGTAAAAGTTGGAAACTGTTCGTTATATGCATGCATTATTTTTTGATTCAACGTTTCAACAACTGCTAATTCTCTTTGCTGTTCTATATATATTTGTTCACTCATGATATTCATTGCACATGATACATTATTAGTTGTCATCAACCAAGACCTGTAATTGTAAGCCATTAAGTTCTGGTCACGTAGTTCAGTTGGTATAGCACTTCTGCTAGTCGTGGTAAACTCCAGCACTGACTCGAGAATTCGATTCCAGGGGGTTGAATAATTTCTCATTTTAATTTTATACACGGAAGCCAGGCTTGTACGTGGTCTAATGATTAAGGGCTAGGCCACACAAGGAGTGCCTTTAGTTGATCTCCTCCGGGGTCGCTATTGGATCATACGGCGGTCTTTGTTGAAGTCCAAAAGACTATAAGCCAATGCAGTCTCATGACAGATCGGGACTATAAGAACGATCACAGGGGTTTTCGACCTTAATCTAAAGAGAACTTGTTTCCCCTGAACTATATAGGTTAAAAAGAACCATATAGATGATGAATCACTAGATACTCAAGGTGAAGTAGCTCGCTTGAGATTGATGTGAAAGGATCTTATATATATATAGACCTGATTCTATCATCTATGTGATTCGTAAAAATCGATTCGGTAATATATGGACAACTTTTGACTGGCTGGACCTGTTGTTTCACTTTTTCAGCTAATTTTCTTATATAACGAACCATACTTGTTTTGAACAAAGACCAGAAAAATTGTTGTGTGTCATTCCAATTAACCAAATGGGTCAACTGTCAAAAATTGATTGAAATATTGTAAGACATGCCCATGTCTTTAAATTGGCTGGTTATGTAATTTTCATCTGTTTTTTATATGATCATTTGTTTGGTTTTCGAGGTAGTATAGAGTGTAGTTCGAGGATTGAGAGTCGAAACTGGATAGATGATAGATATCATAATCCAAACTTCATACGCATATGGTGAAGAATTAGTAATGTAAATGTGGTAGGCTTGCCAATTCATGATGTCTGTTTATTGGAAGGACAATTTAATTGTAATCTGATATTCAATTAGAGACCGTGCATGGGATTTGAACGCGGTCCCTGGCTGACTGCAAAAATAGTTATTACTGCTTTTTAATTTGTGTCAGGTCGTATAAACACATAACAGGCTATTTTTGGCTTGCATTAATAGTTTATGCTCGCAAGAAATTTTTTATAGTTGTCAAACAATTAAACGCTCGTGGCTCGCTTTAATTTGTTGTAAGCTAAAGAAAAATTTTTTAAGAAAACAAGACTGGAGTCTATTTTGAAGTGAGAATCAGGATGTATCATGATGATTCATATGTGTTTCAGCAACCAAGCTCCAATTGAACTACTGTTTGCATATTCAAATTTGTACTTACTAAGTTGCCAATTTGTCAACTGGTAGACATACACATTTGCCCATATAGTCCACAAGCAGTATAGAAGCGTTGATTATGGTATTACAAATCATATACGAGCTCCCGAGCCTTGTCCGAGGAACTGATCAGGCTGGCGTATCGATGATGAAATCTGTTATTTGTCGTGCATTAGCTAATAGCGAGGGCTGGGCCTACGAGCTGCTTATATAAGCTGGCCTCGGTCTCGGATATCTGGATTTTCGATGACAAATGATGAACAATGTTCCAAGTTCCAAGCTGCATGATGGAATAGAAAAGGCTTCCTGATTCCTCTCTCTTGAAAATACAGACTGTTATCAATTCTGAAGTATGTCAAAATCATCATCAACAACTACAACTACAACTACCACTCAAATACACATAATCAATTATACACAATGGGATATCCAACACCACTAGCCGGCGTTTCAAGACAAGTCACTCCTCACATCTACACACATTCTACAAACTTCACCAGAATGAATAAACTACCATTTGGTGCAAGAATGTCTGTCATTAAACACAAGAAGACAAACAAGTTCACAATTTATTCAACTATTCCATATGATGAAGACGTTATCAAGTCTTTAAACAAGTTGATTATTTCAGAAGGTGATTTGCCTAAAGATGGTTCTTTTGTTGACAATGTTTCCCATATTATCATTCCTGATGTTGAACACACAATGGCTGTTTTGGGTTATAAAGAACGTTTGCCTAATGTTGAAATCATTGGAATGGAAGGCTGTAATAAAGAAATTGATAAGATTATTAACTACAAAGTTGCCGATTCACAAGGTCATCAAATTTTAACTGCTGCTGATTTAGGTTTAGATAAGAAATCAGGAATCTTTGAAGAGGGATGGCAATTTGTGTACATTCCAACTCATCAAAACAAGGAGTTGATGGTTTATGTTCCTGAAGAGAAGACTTTATTGGAAGGAGATTTATTTTTCAACTTGCAACATGCTGGTTCCAAGAATCCTAACTCGGATTTGTTTAACGAACAATTTGAAGGTAAGGATCCACAAACTGGTTTATGGGGTTGGGTTAATAGACAAGTTATCATCAGTGGTGGTTATTTAAGCGCTTACGTTGGAAATAAGATTTTCAAAGATCATTCTGCTGTTAGAAAAGCGTTTGATGAAGTTAATCAAAAATGGAAATTTGAAAAAATCATTCCTTGTCACGGTGATACCGTTGACAGAAATGGTTCCAAGGTTTGGAAAGATTCATTTTCATTCCTCCAATGATTGCATATATATCCGTTACCCTCTGAGATTTGTTATTGTTCAGTTTGGCTTGCATTAGACGCTTTGCAAGGCTTGTTTATCTGTATTTTTATCCTATGTTCTATACCTCTTTGTTTATAAAACGCAAATTATATGAAGATAATGATTTATTTCTCTAGTAAAAATGTAAAACAATAGTAATAAAAACAATAAAAAAGTATCCTTGAATATAAGTAAACGAAATCTAGAAGTGAAGTTGAAATGAAATTGTATTCGATAGAACCCATAAAAAAACCAAAAGAGAACTGAATCAGTAATTTAATGATTCAGTTCATAAAATGCCATTAAGAAAGTTCAATTGTTTCGATTGAAATAAACCCAAAAACCAGGCAGCAAATGCCAATCTACTTATTCTTTTTTCTATGTTAAGAAATACTATGTCTAACATATAAATATGACTTTATTCTATGCTCATCCAAAAAAGAACCTAAACCAAAGTTGATATTCTCTTAGAATTGACTTCTAAAAACTCAGGTTTGAGTTGAGAGAGAACACCACTAAAATTATCTAATGATAAATCTCGTCTGTTAACTGTGCTCAACAAACGGCAATGTAGAGCCAAATCTTTTTGAATACAATTCAACTCATTATCATCATTGACTAAAGTTCCTAAAACGACTTCAAATTGACCATTATTAAATTTGAAAAATTCACTTTGTTGTTGTGATTTTTCGTGATGCTTTTGTTGAAATTGATGAGAATCAACTCTTTGCCAACTTGTCAAACCAACATGGAATGCCATTAAACATGAAGGCAGTTGAGACACAAGTTGTTTGAATCTGTTCATTGATGAGAATTTGGAAACTTCAATGGAATCTAATCTAGTTAATTGAGAAATGTTTTCAAATTGTGGTAAACTTCCACTTAGAACTTTCAAATGGTGCAAATTGGATGGTAAGGTTAACGGACCAGCGTAAAAACTACAAGCATCCAAATTTAATGTGTGAATTGAAGTTGGAAATAAAATGTTGTCAATTGATAGGTTAGACAAGTTTAATTCTTGTAATTTGGTCATGTGTGTTAGATCTAATGTATGTGAATCGTGACTACCTGTAATATCCATTTTCTTGATAGTGGAGTTTTGAAACTTGAGATCATAATCTAGTTGAGCATCCAATTTCAATGAAAACTCCTCCAATTGGTTGAAACCATCAAGCCATTGAATAGATGATGACTCATCTCTTCCCATGATATATCTCATTCTAGTTATAGTTGATTGTATTGGTTCGATGTTTTGAACATCACTTTTATTGAAACCGTACTCAAATTTAAAATGAATGGTCGAATTTGGATTCTCGATACCATACTCTTTCAAATCATTCATAAGTCTTGACCAATAATCAGACCATTTTTCAGCATAAGAAACCAAGATATCAAATTTGAAATCAACATCATGATTATTGAATTGCCATAAAAGTTCTTTTATTCTGAAGATACTATCATGATGCAAGTAAGCAGATATTGAAATTTGTTTGAGATTTTTGAATTTGGAAAAATCTTGAGGAACCTTCAACTTCTCATAGTCTAATGAAAGAGAATAGTTGAAGTTGAATTTGATAGAAGAAACTTTGTGACACCAAGATTCAACCAAAGACGAGTCAGTGTCATAAAACACACAGGAATCAGATTGTCCTTCCAAAGTGTAGTGTTGACAAAAGTTTGCCAATTTAGACCATAGTGCTGTTGTTGTTGCTTGGAAACTCGATGCATGGATAGTTTTGAATTTCAAGTCTTTTGAAATCATGAACTGTATGAGCTTTGAACATTGTGATTCAGTTAATGACTCAAATTGTTCAAACTGATATTCTGTAGCGGTAACATAAGCTGTTGAAATTATTTGATCAATGGCTGTAGTTTTCCCCAGTAAAGAAACCAATGTATGAAGATCAAACTGGTTGATGGTTATCATAACAATTTTCAAGACAACTTCCAATGGTAGAAATTCCATGATTTGAAGAAATTTCTGTGACTTGAGATCAGAACCAGTCTGAATGTTTTCAGTATGTGAGGAAGGAAATGATGTAGTTGATGTTGACATTTTTTCTGCTATTTGAGGATTCGATGTTACTTTTGAGTTCCAGAAGAGAACCAGTTGATGAAGTTGTTGAAGTGCTGTAAGTTATCCGTCATCAGTCATCTTCAAAAGAGTAGTGAAAGGAAACAGGAACACGGAGAGTATATAAGTCTTAAGAGTGAATTGATGGTGGTTCAACATTTGGTATTCGTTACTTGGAAGGGAAAATTTTTTAGACATGTGCCCGCCAACGGAGCACTCTGACGTCACATCGATGTCACCGCTTAAGGGGCGCACTGCCAACTCGCCAACTAGCTGCGCTTCAGCCAATTTCCGCAATATATATCCATCCTAGGAATTGGTGTCTATGCACCGTGACATGACAAGTGTCTGGTATAGTAATTGGAACAAGACGAAAGTTAGTTTCTTCGAGTGCTGGTGTGTGTCTATTCGATCAGCAATTATAAAAATATGGAGACTTCACAGCTACAGCAATCAACAATCGGAGACGGTGAATTGGGATCTAGATACAACATTGAACCTTTGGAAACAGTGATTTTGACAGCGATTGGGTAAATCTTGAAAATTCAGAGAGAGCATTTAACCATGGGAGACAGTGACTAATTGTTTGAGTCACTTTATGTTCCTAATAACAGGACTTCTAATTGGATTGGTTTGTCTGAGTGTGACAGTGAACACAAAAGGGAACGGGCAGCAAAACAGACGAAAGGAGACAACGTCTTTAGAAATTCTGAAAAAGTATGTGAATGGCAATAATCAATGATTCAAATGGATATATTTATAGTTGTTGTTTGTGGTCTGGGTGCGGTCACTCATAGGAAATTCAATTGAAGAAGGACAGAAACAGGATGAAGAATCAAGGCAAATATGTATGTCTAAGCACTGGAACTTGCTGAGAAGCGGTCAAGTCACCAATGCTGTGAAGCTTGGGTTGTCTGTGGCAGTAGAAAATAACCAAAATCAGTTCTGAGTTTACCCGAGATCAGGTACATAAGCGAATTTATGGGTCTGTCCGACTCTGGAGTCTGTCACCGGCCGATCGGGCTTCAAAGTTCGTATTATTATGAGAGAAACTCGGCCGTAAGTTGTAATTCGTTACTACTCGCCACCCACATGGGCCATGGCATGGGTGCAGCCTGTACCTTATAAGTTTTGCCATTTCTAGCTGCTACTTGTTTGTCCTCAAATTGGTGGCTTTTCAATGTTTCTTTTGCAAATTTGATTTGGTACATTTATCCACTTCAATTTCATTATATCATCACCATCATCGTGCTGGTCAAACAGTTCTGTGCAATGAACGGACTCACCCGCTTTTCCAAACTGCCGTTTACGCCAACTGCTAGATCTAAAGCTAAGACTTATAGAAGATTCAACGGTTTCCAACGATTCCAATACTATTCAATTGCTAAGAAAACACCTTTAACATCACATTCACACATTGGAGAATCTACAAAACAAAGGCCTATAAACAGCGGTATACAATCCAAAGAAAATAAGAAGAAGAATACAGTTTTCTTATTTTTTAAAGAGACATTCTTAGGGCTTGGTTCAATTGGTTTGGCTGCATACTTATACGACAACACATTAGGAACGGGGATTACAAACAGATCTATAGTATCATTATACACTTTGCTTTTGATCTCTGCCGATTACAAATTGAATTTTGATGAAGATCATGATATTGAAGCCTTACATGAAAGAAATGCCCAGAGACTATACGACTTGTTAATTCACAACAAGGGTTTGTACATCAAGATGGGTCAAATGATTGCCATTCAAGGTGTCATGTTCCCAAAACAATATCAACAAAAGTTCAGTCAATTGTTTGATAAGGCACCTCGTGAACCATGGAGTACCGCAGATTCGATTTTGAAAAGTGAGTTGGGTGATAATTATAGAGATGAAGTGTTTGAGTACATTGAAGAAGAACCAATCGCCAGTGCTTCAATTGCTCAAGTGCATAAAGCCAAATTGAAGAATGGTGGTGCTGATGTTGCAGTGAAGATTCAAAAAGATTCTGTTTCCAAGCAAGTTGAAGTTGATTTACTCACCTATAGACTTGTGATGGCTATCTATGAATATGTCTTTGAGATGCCTTTATCGGTCACTGTGAACTATATTTGTGATAAGATGAGAAACGAGTTGGACTTCGGAAATGAGTTAGCAAATGGTGAAAAGATTTCTGCTTTGATTAATTCAAATCCGGATTTTAAAGGTCATGTTTACATTCCAAAGTACTACCCTGAGATTTCCACTAAGAAAGTCTTGATTGCTGAATGGATCAACGGTGAATCTATTGGATTATATACCAAATTGAATCAAATGGGATATGATACTAAAGAACTGGTTGAGATGATTATCAAAGTTTACTCGAAACAAGTTTTTGAATGGGGCTTTGTCCATTGTGATTTACATCCTGGTAATTTGATGGTTAGAAAAGTTCAATACTCAAATGGTAAGCAAGGACAACAACTTGTTATTTTGGACCATGGATTATACGAGACATTTTCAGATAAGTTTCAAAGGGAATATAGTGAATTTTGGAAATATACTATGGAAGCTAACATGCCTAAGGTTCAAGAAATTATGAGTAACTGGGGTATCAATGCAGATGAGATTATGTTAGCCATGTCCACTGGTAAAGGTCATGAAAGTGATGAGATCAAGAAACATATGGAGAAGATGAAAAATTTGTCTCATTATCAAAGACAACTTATCTTGAAAGAAAGAATGAAGATGTTTTTCGATAATACTGATAAGTTCCCACTGGCCCTTACTTTTGTCATGAGAAGTATGAGAATTGTGCAGGGTTTGAATAAGAATTTTGGCTCACCATGTAATAGAATTGGAATGCTGGTTGCTGAAGCCAATGAAACGGTTAAAAAATTCAATCAACAATTAGGTGGTGATGTGACACTTCATGACAAGTTTTTAACAATCAAAAGATTTGGAATTTATCTGACCATCAAATTGAGCTCATTTATCAGTTTCCAGTGGAACAGGTTTAGAAAGTTTGTTTTTAATACTGTTCTTCATCTGAATAGAAGAATTTTGGATTTGGAAGAAGAGTATGAACAACATCTTATCAATTCTGGTAAAAGTTTTGGATTTGAGGAAGTTCCAACTACTAGCCAGCTTATGGCATGAAGCCATATTCATGGACTAACGTACACCCAACTGTTCGTATTTTTTTATCTTAATTTCTTGACGCTTATACATATTAGATTTTTGTTTCATAGTGCTATATATATTATAAAACTACATATTGAAATTTGTTGTTTTGAAGTGCTATACAGCGTAACTGGGTCCTGACTCCTGTATCGTCCCCTCTGGAACCTTATATAGTGGCAAGCCAGATTAATGTTCCCGCGAGCTGCGCATCGAGATTCGACTCAATTCGAGTAAGACTCTGTGAGTCTGTGACGTGAGCTGAATCTTCGAATTGCAGAGAAACAGCACCTGTAAGACGATCAGCTGTTTCCCGTCGCCAGTCATTCACCAACCATTTCTCTCTTATTCCTCAAAAGAACCGTCGTCAGGACTAGAAGACACAGTCATTAAGATTTTGTTTTCAAACCAACAAGAAACCTTTACAAACAGCCAATAACCACCGTTTTGTCGTCCACAGAATATCTTCCCAGAAGTACTATGAACACAGATCCAACTCCTCTGTGACATAACTCATACCCAGTACCAACTTGTGTTTTTTGGCATCATACAAACCATAACTTCATAGCAATCTCTCACAAGAAAGACAGCAAGACAAAAACAATCAAAGTTCAGAAAGACTGGAGAGAAAAAGGAGGATTACTACTCTTTTAATTTTTGCGTTGCCCTCTGATTCTCTCAAAAGAAGAATGGATTTTTTAAAGCTACCACATAATGTCAAGATTGAAATTGGCAAGTCTCTACCACAGCAAGATAGGTTGCATTTGGCGTACAGCTGCAAATTGATGTTCAATACTTTGATCCCTGCATTATATCATACCATTGTGTATACCAAGATTCCATCAGAAAAGATTGCAAAGAAGAAACTTAAGGGAATTGAATTGCCCAACGCTGACCAAACTACTTTGATTCATCCCTCAAATGTGAACCTATTCTTTCGTACCTTGAAAGAGAAGAGTAAGTTAGGTGTTAACTATGCTGACTATGTGCAAAACTTACAATTGTTTGAATGTGATAATGTTGATGTTTTTGATTTACCTACATGGAGAGAAGATCAATGCCCAGTATTTGATAATCTAAAGATGTTTCAATTTCCCACAAAATTGAAAATTGATCCATTAACATTTGAACAAGCTCCAAATTTATGCCAAGTTATTGTTGATGAAAACTTTTGTGGAATGGTTGAAAAACAGCATGGCCTAATCAATTTTATCGATGTTTCAAAAATTAGTATGTTGCAATTTGCAGGGAAACTAGGAAGAAATGAGGATATGGTTATTTTCAAATTACTTACTACTTGCCCCCATTTGATCAGACATTTGACACAGTTACATTTCAATGTTGAAGAAACCGAAAGTTATGAGTTGGTTTATAGAAGACTAGTTGGGTTCTTCGCTATCTTGAGACGGATGGGATTGATTATGCCCAATTTGAAGAGATTGTCCATTCCTTTGACCAATCATTCAACCGCTGTGATCTTGACTTTAATTGGAAAACATGCATATTTTGAAAACTTGTCAAGTTTGGAGTTGTTCATCGAAGATGATGGCAAAGTCTTGAATTTGGTTACCTCAATGCAACAGCTTTCTACGATGGTTAAGTCTAAGGGTTTCAATATAAACCATTTATCTTTAAACTATAAACTCCTGAAAGATAATTCAGAAAAGAACCATTTGAGAGCCATGATGCTGATGAAATTTGCAGAATCTTTCAAAGAGTTGACCAAATTCGAAATGTACCTGAAAATCGAGGGTTTGAATTTATCTAACTTGCTCATGATCATAGGCACACCACTTAACAACCACCATAAGTCTCTACGTGATGTTAGACTCAACATTGCAAGACCATCAGAAAACCTAATTGGTAATTTGTTGCCTTCGTTATCGGAAATTGAGCATGTGTTTCCCAAAATGAAGTATTTGAATGAGTGTGATTGTGAGGTCTGTACCGAAATACTGAAAGAAGCCAATTCAAAGAAAGAGAAAAACAAAGACGAAAATAACGATGTTGACATTGAATCCATTAAGATATCAACTTTAATGATCATGGGACACGAATTCGATCAACTTCAAGCCAATACTTTCAATAATCGTCCTTTTTGTGCCTCTATGTTCCCTTATAGACGGTTTGTCAAGACTGGATTGTGCCAAAAAGGTTATTTATTTGACCATCTATTAAAAGATCAAATGAATGAGTGTTTTTCTTGGATGCCAAGTTTGAAGTTGTTTGAAATTTGTGGGTTAACCTATCATATTATGTCCAATGGCAAGTTCGAATTACTTTTCGATGAAAATTTTTGCGGTTTGGATTCCGAACTGGTCAAAGGAATGGTTGAGATGGGCTATCTGTTCAATGGTAATTTCACACAGTTTGGTACTGCCTAAGCAAGCAACTATTTTCTATACTTTTTTCACTTCTTATTTCAATTTTTTCTAGTTCCATTGTTACTTTTGTCCTTTTTTTCCACTATTTATAATAAACTGTATACTACCTATGTTTTTGTTGCTATAGACGCTTTGCTCTGTATTTTCATATCACTCTTTTTTCTACTAGATTTATTTTTTCATATAATTGTTTTGCTTATATACATCCTGAATACCTAGTATCTCTACACCCACAGTAAATGGTTGTCAAGTCCTATCAATCACTGGATCAACTGTTTGGTGTCTTTATAAATAATTCATTGCAATTCTGGCTCCTATACCTGCCAAGTATAAATAAGTCAATTAGAAGATGTGCAATATTAAGGGTCCATTCACGGACAAATAAATAGGGCGTATATAAACAAAGAGTCAAAAAGCTGTATAAGATATCTTTAAGAAAGAAAAAAAATGCAATATGAGAAATGAAAAAAGAAGATAGCAAAGTAAACTAAGTCATTTGATACTTTGGGCCATCACCACCTTCAGGAACAGTCCAGTCTATATCCTGTGTAGGAACCTTAATATCACAGGTCTTACAATGGATACAATTCTGAGAGTTAATTTGGAACTTGACACCCAATTTTTCATTTTCATCTGGTAAGTACTCATACACACCAGCTGGGCAGAAACGTTGTTCAACACCTTTGAATTTAGGGTAAGCCTTTTCGGCATGTTTTTGTAAATCTTGATCAGGGACTCTCAAATGGCATTTTTCATCCTCTTGATGGTATGTTCCTGTTCTAGCCACTGAAGTTAATATATCAAATGAGATAACACCATCTGGTTTTGGATATTCAATTTGTTTGTGTTTGCTTGCATCTTCAATAACCTCGGCATCAGATTTGGTATGTGATAACGTAAATGGTTCTTTACCCTTTGTGATAAGTGTGATTAATCCAGAGGCACATAGACCACCCCAGAGACCCAATGGATTATGGAATGATGGACGAACATTTCTGATTTCGTATAATTCTTCTTTAATCCAAGATTTCTCGTATGCAGTTTGATAAGATTTAAGGTTAATGGCATCCCATTCTGGTAAAATCATCATCTCATCTTCTTCTTCTTCGTCATCATTTTCTTCTTCCTCCTCTTCGTCTTTTCCCTCATTAGCCTCTTCCACTTCTGCAGCCATTGCTGCTTCTTGTTGTTCTTTCAATTTCAAAACTTCAGGGAAGATACATTCAGCAGCCAACATACCTGACTTCATTGCAGTATGGGAGCCTTTAATCTTTGGAACATTCATGAAACCGGCCGATGCACCAACCAAGACACCACCAGGGAAATTAAGTTGAGGCACAGACTGGTATCCACCTTCATTCAAGGCTCTGGCACCATAGGAAATACATTTACCGCCTTCCAACACTTTCTTGTAAAAAGGATGTTGCTTCATCTTTTGAAACTCTTGGTATGGGGAGACCCATGGATTCTTGTAATCCAACCCAACAACCAAACCAACTGTAACTAAACCATCACCAAAGTGGTACTGGAATCCTCCGCCATATGTGTCCTTGTCCAATGGATAACCCATGGTGTGAGAGACAAAACCCTTCTTGAAATTCTCAGGCTTCACTTCCCACACTTCTTTAATACCGATACCATAGGTCTGTTTGTTTGAATTGGTTCTTAAAGCAAACTTGTTGATGACTTGCTTCGACAAAGAACCATGACAACCTTCAGCCAAAACTGTCAATCTGGCATGAAACTCCATACCTCTTTCGAAATTGTCTGATGGGGTACCATCTTTGGAAACACCCATATCTTTAGTAGCCACACCTTTCACATGTCCTTTGGAATCATACACAAGTTCACTGATTGCTGTGTTAGGGTAAATTTCAACACCCAACTCTTCGGCCTTTTCACTCATGTACTTGACAACTTCACTTAAACTGGCAATGTAATTCTTATTCTTGTTTGACATCTGAGGAGGTTCAGGAACAGGCAATGCAATACCGTTTCCAAACAGTAATTTGACGTGATCTTCAGTGACTTTAGTAACCAAATCTGCAGGCAAAGGAATACCATCACCTTGCTTGTTTTCATAGTGCTCTGAATCAGGAAACAACTCTCTCAATGCTCTTGGTTCTAAAATCGCACCTGATAAAATATGTGATCCCATATCTGGTGCTTTTTCTAACACAACAACTCTCAATTCTTCATTTTTATCTAGTTGTTTCAACTTGATGGCAGTGGCTAGACCTGCTGGTCCTCCTCCAACGATACACACATCCACGGTATCAACTCCTCTTTCTTCAGTTAGCTGTTCTTGTTGGTTCTCATCCATCTCTTCAAATTTGACCTCTTTTAGTCTTGGTGATACCGTTGAAAAGCATCGTTGATATTGTGGGAGTGATGGTAGCTGTGAAAGTCTTAGAAGGGGATTGTTTGTGGTGTTCGTAGTATGCATGAAGTTGACTCTGTTTCTGTGAATTAACTGTGGTGTAACAGTTACGAGGGACCGTAAACTGGTCAATCTTGTGGATATCTGGTGTGATCTGATGGCCTTGATGGCGATTTTCCGTGAATTAAGCATTGTTTTGGTAGTTTTCAGAAGTGAATAGTATGGAAAGTGGGAAAAAAGAGGTGTTTGGAAGTTCGAGTGAGAATGGTATGGTATGGTATGATGGAGTTGAGTGGTCCTTGTGTCTTTGTTGCTTGTTTGATTTGTTCCTTCTTGTCTCCTATGAGCTTTCACCTGGTGATTTAGCGGAATCTTGACGATGTCGTTCCGTCTCTCTTGCACTTCTTAGTCTTTCGTAAGCGTCTTGATTCTTCTTTCCACCGCTCTCGAGTACCAGAGTCAGAGTCTCAGGCTATACTAAGCGGCTAATTATCAGTCATCAGACTATCACGGAGTTTTTACAGCTCATTTTCCAGCGGTCATGCTCAAACAGGAAGTTTCAGCTTCGTTATCCTGTTTAGCGGTACTTACTACTGAGTATTGTCCCTATCATTATACATCTCTAGTTTTATACCAGCTTGAAACTTCGGGATATGCTTGTGTTGGGTGCAACTCCTGATCATAACAGGCCAAGTTTCAACACCGTTAAACTTGAAAAGAGTCACAAAAAAAACAAAATTTTTCGCTTAGTCTTCTTGAAACTTATGGCCGACAGCCAATCAGAGTGCGTCTCTTTGTCATTGTTCAATTGGTTGAAAAATACTACTATAAAACTATTTTCGAATTAGATTAATGTACATAACTAGTCTATAGAAAACTGGAATTTAACTGACCAATTCATCCATTTTGTTGATGGCATAATCAAGAATGAAACTTTGCTCAACCAAATCGTCAAATCTTTGATAATGACGCTCACTGTATGGAATAATTGAATCAACGTAGTTCATGAGGCCAGGAACTTGATACAATTTATCCAAATCACAGTTTACGAGAATCACCTTGATCAATTTTTGAGCAACTTCAAACAATTTGGCATTTGTGTTCCAATCTCTTATTCTCTTGAAAAGTAACAAAATTTTCTCGTCATCCAGTTCACCAATTGATTTTTCTAACTTAACAGAACCCAATATGGACCCTTTATCTTCATTGGTAGCAATACATGAATTTAACACATTGTACAATCTCATTGGATGATCTAACTTAAGAGCCAACAAAAAGGCTTCAAACCAGTTTCCTCTAGCAATGTGATTTTGCAATGATTGTTCTTGTTCAACTCTAAGTTTCTTTGCATTTTCTTCAACTGCTTTACTCTCTTCGGTATTATCTTGCCATATAGTGATGGCACCATCAGCATCAGCGGTAATGAACTCTTCTCCATCATTCTTAACACAAAGTGCCCAAATTCTGTTATCATGGTTATCCAAGGTTTGGACGCAATCACCACTAGAGAATTCCCACACTTTCACTAATCCATCAGCGCAGGCACCGACTATAAATTGGCACTTGGAGATGAAAGACACTCGTTGAATTGCATTGGATTGACCTTGGAAAGTTTTGGCACAAGTGAAATCTTCCAAAGACCACACTTTGGCGGTTTGATCACCGGATCCTGTAGCAATGTATCTATCATAAACACAAAATCTAACATCATATATTGGTCTCTTATGTCCTTTTAAAACGCCAATTGTTTCACCACCTTGTAAATCCCATATCTTGGCTAGTTTATCATGGCTGGCAGTGGCTAAGAAATCATCATTTGGACTAATGTCAATAGCATGGATCATCTTATCATGTGCTCTTCTGGTGTAGTCTGAACTTTTAACAATTTTGACTTCTGTGTCGTCTCCAGATTTTGAAGGTTTTGGAACAGTCCATTTCTTAATTGTTAGATCTTCAGATGCGGTAATTATGAACTTTGGATAGTTCTGTACTGGTGTTCTTGGTAATCCCACAGCAGTCACAGATGACGCATGACCTTCAAAGATAGCATAACATTCAAATTTGGAGGTTTCTTCATTGTATCTCCATAGTCTAGCAGTATTATCTTTGGTACCTGTTGCAATCCATAATCCATCGGTTGTGGAATCGATTGTGTTTAACAAATCTGTGTGACCTTCATAAATATCCATGTCCAATGGGGAGTTCACCAAATCAACAACTCTCAACGCTGGTGAGTTTGTAGCTAATGCAAGTTTGTCGAAATTAGGACCAACATATCTCATATCTGCAATGGTACCATGATTACCAGCCATACGTCTTGTAATTGGCAAGATTTTGTTGACAGATTTGAGATCAACGGAAATATCCAAATCAACTACCGTTTGATCAGAAATCACCAAAACCAAACGTTCTTTGTCTTCAGCCAGTTCTATCACTTCAGTGATTGACAATTCTTCTGTTGTCTCTAGTGGTTTCTTTGAAGCGGCAACCAATATTTCTTTCTTCACGTCCCACACCTTAACCACGCATCCTTCACCCGCAGTATACAAGAATTCTTGATCGGATTCACTTCCTTCTAAAAAGACAAACCCTGTACTTTCAACAGCATGTTCAACTGGAATAGTCTTAATCTCTTTCCAATCCTTTGTGTTCCATAAAATAGCAATGTTATCTCTACCACCACTAACAAATTGATCACCAGTAGTATTGAAAGACACACCTCTCACAGCAGCTGAATGTTCATTCAAGGTGGCAACACACTTACGTTTCACCAAATCCCAGATCTTAACAACACCCATAATATCACCACTGGCCAGTTTCCAATTCTTTGAGTTCAAATCTCCATAAAATGCTAATGCACTCAATGTTGAACCATGTCCTTTGAAATTATGTGTAGTAAATCCACCTTCAATATCCCAAACGATGACACTACCATCAGTCAACCCAAACGCAAACAACGTTGAAGTGGCATCAACTGCTGAAATGTAACATGCTGCAGATAATTTGAAATTTTTTATAAATTCAGACTGTTCCAAACTAAATATCTTGAGTAATTGGGATTGTAAAACAACAGCTAGAAATCTTCCATCTGGTGAGAGTTTCAAAGATGTAACTGTGTCTTCGCCTTGAATTCTATGCACAACCTCATTGGTGTCTCTATTTATCACAACAACATCTTCCATCACTGCTGTGGCCATAATGGAACCATCGCCGGAGATGGTGGCACTTGATGCACCAACATAAAATGGTTCAATATCAATCTTCTTGTAACTTCTCTTGGTTTCTGTTATCGTTGAGTCCATTCTTTTTTTGTATATGTTTTGATGGTTTCAAGTTGACAACTTGCTGTTGTTGCTTGAGATGTGATTTCCTGTTTGGTGATGTTAAAGGATTAATTTTGATAATGTAGGTAAGACTGAAAACTACCTAAACAGATGATGATGATCAAAAAAATGTTTTATGAAGTTTTTTTTTCAGGATTTTCGGTGCACAGCCTTGATGAAATTCTCAATTTAGACATATGCCATGTAATCTGGGGTGCTTGCCACATTTGCACAACACGTTATAATGGGCCGGAAACTGGTCAGAACTTCTTCCATGGAAAAATGTACTTAAATTAGAGATCAAAATGGGAAAAAATAGTATTTTGATTCCATGGTTCAATTATATATGTCAGTTCCCCAATTTACTTGGGGTTTTTTGGTGTCCAGTCTCCACCGCGACGTATAAATGGTTGGCTGATCGAATCACAATTAATGTTTACACAAATTTCAACCAAATTTTTATGAATCGATCGATATTCACTAATGTTGAACAGAAGATTTTTGAAGTATCTCTACATTACCACGTCTTTCGCAAATGGCAGAAATGAATAGTGGAGATTGAGCAGTTGTGCACTTTCATTTGATTTGATAATACCTCTATAGCTAGTGAATTCGATATCGAACCTTGAAGTAATTTTTAGCAGCCTATATCCATTTCATGAGATCTAAAGAATTAATTACATATGAATGTAAACTATCATATATATCAATCCTTTTTCTTATTAATTTGAACATATACAAATTATATTTTTTGACATATATATTCTGTTTCTTACATTGCGTACGGCGTTTTAGGGGTTTTTTTTAAAGAAAAAAAACGATATATATCAATCTGCAATCAAAATTTGAGACTACTATGCAAGCGGAATTTAACCAAGAGCAAAAAAAAGCAGAAGAACCTTGTGAGTTAATTAAAGACAAATTAACATGACATTAGTTAACACTTTCCCTTCATATTTCAAAAAAAATACCTCATGTAATCGAAGCCAGGGACGAAATCGCGACCTTCCCCGTTTGGGGGAACATTTTAACTACCAGACCAAACGCTCCCAACTTCGGATGTAGGGACTGTGTGGGCAGGAACTTCGGAAACGTATTAGATACCTATAAAAGCTACTTCAAGATACATGATCAGATACGGTTGAGCAAGGTGGGAACCTCGCTCCTTATATACTTACTCCTGCTGGCTTCTCCACTGCTTCGCCACAATATCAACTATCCAATTCTGTACCGCCTCAATCATACACCGCCACTCCTACATTGGAGTTGTAAGAAACTGCGATCATTGGTGTGCTTTGAGTTTTCGGAAGTTTAGGAATATTAGGAATTGGTACAAATTTGGAAATATTACGATCGAGTTATGCTTGCGAGATTATTATTAGCTCAGCCAAATCCGTTGCATCAGAACTCCATCCCCATTTCGAGAATATTCCAGTCCTTTCCCTCCTTCATACGTGGTATTCACATGCTGCGATAAAGTCATTCGATTAGGTCTTCATAGCTGAACAGTGCTCCGAATCAGT
>JAKTRY010000355.1:0-25776 GCA_030579935.1 Ambrosiozyma cicatricosa | reverse complement strand
CTATAAATTTATCTAAAAGGAAAAAAACGGGAGAAAAAACTTTTACTAATATACAGAGGCCGCATCCACTGTGACGGTATCACCAGCCACTAGACCGGGCCGGTTGTGGCGAGGTAGAGGCTGGAGCTACCCAGTGTGACTGCCAAAATTGATGGAACGTTCAAGCATTGTGTCCTTGGCAATCTCACGTAAAAGCCATGCAGGAGACCAAGTGCAACACTACTATGAATATAGGAGAAACCACGAGGAATTGATCCAATTCCCGACATATTCAAAAAATCAAATTAATATCATAAGTTTTTGGTAGTTTATAATAGTTCAAATTGTTTGCAAGTTTATATGAAAAGTTGGTGCACGGATGAAATCATCACGAACAATTGCGAGGCCTGCAGGTCACGTTCGCTCGACATTTGTTAATGTTCCATATAATATTTATGAATACCTGAAATCATGATCAAATATAAATTCTTCATGGCATTTTGTCGATTTGTAGTTCCCAGAATATGATTAGTAGCATGAGGGAAAACTATAGGAACTCGAAACCATACTTATCTCAGGGTCAGGTTTAACAAGTCAGCCATAGTTTAAACGTCTAATTGACTGGAATTTAAAAATGTTCAAATTGTTGATAATGTCAGAGCTAGTTTATCAATTGGTGTTCTATGACCATGCAAGGAAGTTAAAGCTGCATAGTAAATTTGTAATTCACATTAAGCTGTCTTTAACAAACTACAACACTGTCTTGTTCTGCAGAGTAGGTCTTATAGAAATAGAATATGCAGTCAATGGAAAACCATGGACTTCCAAGCACCAACTGACCAGCCTAAAATTCGGGGTAAATGTGCAAATCTGATCTTTGAGAACAGAATTGGAATAATGAGACATAGCACAGACAAGACAACATCTGTAACTTGAGATGCTGCTCACAAAACCATTGGTACCTTCCAATGGAGGTTTCACAGACACTGATTCTTCTTGTGTCGTTGAAATCCTAGTGGCTCCAACAGACTTTCACGCAGCACAATGTAACACAATTTTGATTCCGTGATGTTTTTTTTTACAAAACTTCATCGAAGGCTCAGCATCAGTAATATTCCCAATGATCTCATAGGACCGGCATAAGGCCCTTCACTAGCCTAGTGCATCGATAAGGTGACTTGCTATATGAAGTTATTGGGTCCCGGGACTAGTTCGGTGATAGCTGAATGTTGTTGGTTGATGTTGTCTTGAGATAATTTAGAACACTCTTTATGGTAAATTGGCTTGTGTCCCTGTTCAGTGTCACATTTTCTCAACACATATTGAGTTTTTCTGCAATAGGGCTTTCTTGTGGAGATTTGCTGAATCTTGTATATTGACCATCAAACTGGCTAGAGCTTTAGTGTTGGTATAAGAACAGTAATTGTGGCATGTGTCTTGACTCTTGACTCTACTGGAGTCGGACCAGTACGTCTCTTTTAAAACTTCGAGGCCTCCACACAATTGCAATTGGCTCAATTATCAATAGAGGCGGAAAACGACCTGCTCAAGTGCTGGCAGGTCAGCGCTCACTTTCGGTTACAGTCTACTCCACATTTCTCTCCCAAGCAATTAACTTTGAAAAGAACTATAGAAAAGTAATCTAATAACGTTGAAATACGAACATTCATCGTTATAAAACACAAAAAGGAAAAACAACAAAAATATGTACGGAAATAAATAGATCCTGCATATCTCTCTATAAGCAATGATCCCGCAGTTAACCAATCACTGGTCATTAACGTCCAAAGTTTGGAATTTCAAATATTGATCAAACATACTTGTCAATGTCTGCTCTTGAGGCACCAGCTTATAGTTCGCAGCTTCCAAGTGCTCATCCATATTACATGTGACCATAACAGCCAATCCTGAACGTTTACCATTTGGATCACCCTTTCCAATCTTACCTCTCACTTGTGGGTACTTTTCATTCAACAAGTCAATCAGTTCTTGAGGTGTCAATGACTTCTTTTGAGTAACAAAAACTCTCTCACCTCTTAATTTAGGGTTCTCAAAGGCTAAAATATGGTAATTGACAATATCTTTCACGTCAACAATGGCGAAACATGGATCGTTGGCATACTCAGTGGAATCAAGTTTGACACTGTAAACCATATCAAGCATCCATTGGTTGGAAAGATTCAATTTCTTAGTGACTTGGGAGTCCAATAATTGAGGACCAACAACAACAGAAGGTAAAACTGTACTCAACACGTAACTGACTTTGTTATCTTTGACAAATTGCCAGGCAGCTCTCTCAGAATATGCCTTTGATAAAGAGTAAGCGGTCAATTGATTATCACCAACATCTTTATCCCAATCACCAGTGGACCAGTCCTTAGCGGTAAACTCTTTTGCGTCTTTCAAAGCAAAAAAATCGTGGCACAGAGCAGCCATAGAAGAAGTCATCACAACATCTGTCACTTGAGGAGCGTATTGTTGAACACTAGCCAAAATTCCCTTTGTGCCTTCTAAAGCAGGTTGCAAAAATACTCTTTTCATATCTTCAATTGCAGTTCCACCAACAGCTGTACTTGCAGCGCAATGTAAGACAACTTTAATCTCTGGGTGTTTTTTCAAGACTTCGTCAAAGGCTCCAGCTTTGGTGATATCTGTGACGATCTCATACGTGAGTTTTCCGTTTGGGTACTTCTCTTTGAACAATTTCTCAAATGGATCAGACTTGGCCGTTGATCTGACTGTTCCAATGACTTCATAACCTTTAGCTAACAAACCATCAACAATGTGACCTGCAATAAATCCATTGGCACCTGTAACGAGCACAGCTTCTCCTGGCTTATGAGTTGGTGTTGGTGTTGTGGTTTTGTTCTGAAATTTGCTTGAAATATTTTCTAAAAAGCCCATTGTAATTAATTTGATGAAATATGGTGATTTCAGTGTTAAACAAAAAAACTGGTGGCATAAAATTTCATAACAGCTGGGTTCAAAGGGGAAAATATTCAGCTTTTATACTTTCGAAAAGTTTGTTGAACCATCTAAGAGGAGAGTATGTCAACCACCCAGTTTCTTCGATTGATTCATACCATATTGACACTGATGCATATAAGTAAGTGAAGAATTAGAATGTTGAGCTTCGATATAAAATTTAGTTCGTGTTTTGGACCAATTGGACTTTTAGTCCGTTGTCAATATCTCAGTTTAAGTTATAGTTGGATCATCCTGAATCCTGCCTGATCAGGCAAAAAAAAATCAGCTTACCTCTGCTGCAACTTGGTGGAGACTTGGTAATAATATATATTTTCACCTGTAAGTGCGTCGATTCAAGATTTGTGCGTCGCTAAATCGTCTAATAAGCACAGCCTTGATTTCATGAGCAATGAGAATGGTATAATCTCAATTTCATCATCATCAGGGTATGTTCTTTTTTGAGTCAGAGTTAAGGTAGTGGCAAACGACCCACTCAGTGAAACAATTGAGTACAAGAGGACCAAAGTGTCTAGCGCTGGCGTATTTGCCACAATGATCCCTTTCTACTCTTGACATTTCTAATCCCAACACCCAACAAGCAACCAACAACAATGACTATTTCAAAATCAAGTTTAAAAGAAGTCGGTATCAAATTGGCATCAAGTTTTTTGCCTGAAATCCAACGCACCATTTTGAAGTTTATCATCGAGGATTTTTTGTGCTTCATATATGATAACACTAATACTAGACTCTTCTCTTATTACCCCACTACCACAGTAGTATGTTCAGACAATATGCAAGCTCAATTGCTTTCAATGACAGGGTGCGATGATTTGCTCGATGGTATAATTTGCATGGTGCTTAATGAACTAGATTTGACATTAGAGTTGCTTTGATTTGGAGATGATGGCCCTTTCATAGATGAATTTATTAATTTTGTTACATCCAGATCAGTCAAACTCAAAACTGTCGAGGTGTCAGCAGATGAATATGACTCAGTCGAACAATTTACCAATCCTAATACAATGAAACTTCTTGAGTTTCATTCTGATGGGTTTAGTTTGATCTTTGATAACTTCCAAATCTATGAGACTCGATTCTTTCAATGTCTGCGTTTTTCCTGTTGCCGAACGTCTGAAATTCATTAATCATCTCCAGTTCTCAAATTGGATGTTTTGCAGATGGAATAAGATCACTTGACGTTGATTTGAAAATATACAGAGAATCTTTGCAACACTTTTTAAGTCATTTCATTTCCAAGTTAACTAGTCTTGTGTGCCTTTCCTCTGTGCAGATTCACGCAATTCTGTTGATTTCAGAAATATCACATTTCCAGATCATCTCGTCTCCTTCATGATTGAGTTCCGGACTATACTAATGTGGAATGCCATACGGAATGGTAACATGAATGACTCATATCCCACCAATATAGAGAAGTCTGGTCGAGCGTGATTTTGGATTTCCTTCCTATCCATTTGAAGCATTTTGATTTAGGTTTCTATCAAACTTCTGACATCGCGTAGTTGATGATTGCAAAGGAGAGACCATATCTCTTCCATGGAGAAGAATTTTTTTTCGGGTGGTTCCGCAAACTGGATTCAGTATTCTCGTCTTGAAGTTGATCAAGAAACATGTCGGGCTGGGTCTACATGTGTCCCAGATAGTGATGGTGCTATAATTCGTGAGATACAGTCGTTTCAGTCAAGAAATAGTTCTGCTGATAATGTTGACATTGTGACTCATGATTATCGATTGGTCCTTTTCTTTTTCATCTGTTTCTTTTTCATTCGTCTTTTCATTTACTGAGATCCATATCTTTTAACTATGCTTTATTCGACTATTATAATTCATATAGATCAGCCATTTGGGCCAATGATGACCAGATAATCAATAACTATTGTTTTGATATATAGCCATGTTCGATATTTATTTGAATTCAACCTTGAATTTCTGCATCTGTGCAGTGTGCATAACTACTATATGTAGCTCATGTATAACATGTTGAGCGAATTTTAAATTTGTTTGCAAGCTGGCTCAAAATTAGGATAAATTTAGATTAGGTTTATAATATATTAAAGAAATTGGCTTGCACGTATAAGTTTAAGGCATTCAATTCCGATAGTTATATCTGCAGCCTGTGATATTAATATATATAGCTTAGTATTATAATATTAATAAACTATAGCTAGCTTATATAAATATTAAGAAATGCAACATATAAATAATCTAGCTAGATCTCAAATATACATATATATACATGCAAGCGTATATATATGTGCTCCTATATATATGTCAGCTCAATTAGTTTTCAGATGGACCCAAACTGTGGAAATTCAAATACTGATCAAACAATCTTTTCAATGAATCTTCAAGTGGCACCAGTTCATAGTCTGCAGCTTTCAAATGGATATCCATGTTTAAAGTTGTAAGAGCCAAACCGGAAGGCATACCAGTTGGATCACCTTTTGCAATCCTACCTTTCAATTCAGGATAAGTCTTGTTCAAGAAATTGAGCAAATATTGGGCTGTCAATACGTGTTTTTGAGAAACCACAATTCTTTCACCTCTTAAGTTCTCTTTTTCAAATGCTAAAATGTGGAAATTAACAACATCCTTGACATCGATAACTGGGAAAAATGGAGAACCTGCGTACTCAGTTAAATCCAATTTAACCGCGTTCGCCATATCAATAAGCAAATGATTGGAAAAATTAACTTCCTCTGGTTTCAATAATTGAGGGCCAAAAATAAGGGATGGTAAAACTGTGCTTAGCTTGAAATTCACCTTGTTATCCTTAACAAATTGCCATGCTGCTTTTTCAGCGTAAACCTTGGATAAGCTATAAGCGACCATTCCATCAGTACCGACATCTCTTTCCCATTCACCATCATTCCAATCCTTAGCTGTTAACTCTCTTGGGTCTTCCAAAGAATAAATGTCTTTGACTAAAGTCATTGTAGAAGAAGTCATAACAACATCAGTGACTTGTGGAGCAAATTTCTGGATACTGGTCAAAATTTGCTTTGTACCTTTCAAAGCAGGAACCAAAAACACATCCTTCAAATTTTTAGATCCGGTACCATCAAAACCAGTACCAGAAGCACAATGCAAAACAAATTTGATTTCAGGATGTCTCTTCAAAACATCATCAAAAGCACCGTTTTCGATAATATTGGAGACAACTTCGTAAGTAACGTTGGCGTTTGGATACTTTTCCTTAAAATAGTTCTCATAAGGTTCAGATTTGGTTAGAGATCTAACAGTTCCAATAACAGGATATCCTTTGGACAATAAACCATCAACTATGTGGCCTGCGACGTAACCATTGGCACCGGTGACAAGAACAGTTCCTGACTTTTGATTTGATGTTGTGTTAGTGTTTTGAACGGCCATTGTAAGTGGTAGAGTCAATAATAAAACTTGTGCAGATTATATAAATTGTAATGTAGGAATTGGACGTTTAGTTAGGATTCATGGGAACAAATTTGGAAGAAAAAACTCAGACTTTTATACTGATCTGGAAGGCCGGTGTTTGGCTTCATTCATATTTCGCCAAGGTGATATAAGTATCATATTAATCAGCAAGTCAGGTACTGGACCCTTCAGATCCTTCAGTAATCGGGATTCGAGACCCATTGGTGATTGTTCAATAAATGTATTTGTAAGTGAATCTATAGTGGCTCTTCGAAGTTGAAAGTTCAACTGCATGCAGATTCAAGATGCCCAGATCTCGGCCAATTATCATTTTCACCGAGATGAGACGCGCAACATTCCTCATGTATGTAATCGTTTATCTAAATTAGTAAAATATATATATATTGTAATTAGACATAGGATATATAGAACTGCTTCTAATAATAATATCATATAGCTTATCCAAATACAGTACCGTATTAGTAATACTGCCGGTGTACCAATTGATAAAAAAAAAAAGAAAAAAACTAACACTTACAGTTTAAGCTGCATCAACTCGAGAACTCGAAAATAAATGAAAATTCGGATATTAAACCAGAAAACGGGTACAAAATACATACTCTATGATATAATTGCTGGTTAACTTTAGTCTGTAACATCCAATCCACCCTGGATTCTCAAATATTGATCATACAATCTCTTCAAAGTAGTTTTCTCAGGAACCAATTTGTAATGAGCAGCTTTCAAATGATAATCCATGTGGCAAGAGATCAATCATAACCCGGAAGATTTTTCCTTTCGATCGCCTCTGGCAATCTTTCCTATCAAAAAGTCTAACACCTCCTGAGGAGTCTGTGGTTTCTTTTGAGACACAATATTCTTTCACCTCTCAACTTCGGGTTTTCAAATCCTAGAACGTGGTAATTCACAATATATTTAACATCAACAATAATATAAAATGGGAAATCTTCGTACTTAGTTGAATCCAACTTCACAGATTGAACCATATCCAAGATCCATTGATTTGAGAGATTCAATTGTTTCGTAACTTGTGACTCCAATACTTGTGGACCAACGACCTCAGCAGGCAAAATAGTGGTCAACTTATCATTCACTTGATTCTTTTTCACAAACTGTCATGCTGCTCTTTCAGAGTACGCTTTGGATAAAGAATAAGCTGTCGATTGATTGGTACCAACATCTCTATCCCAATCACCAGTAGACCAATCCCTTGCTGTGAATTCCCTTGGTTCTGGTAAGCTGTATACGTAGAAATTGTGACAAAGAGCACATAAAGATGGATTCATCACAACATCTGTCACTTGAGGAGAGTATTGTTGAACACTAACCAGTACTGGCAGCACAACGCAAAGCAAAAGTAATCTCTGGGTGTTTTTTTCAAGACTTGATCAAAGGCTCCAGCTTTGGTGATACCTGTAACGATATTATACGTGAGTTTTCCATTGGGGTACTTTCTTTGAACAATTCTTCAAATGGGTCGGGCTTTGCTGATGATCTAACTGTACCGATAACTTGGTAACCTTTAGCCAATAAGCCATCAACAATGTGACCTGCAATGAATCCATTAGCACCGGGAATTAGCACAGTTTTGTCTTGCTTGTATGAGATTTTTGTCTTGTGTAATTTGCTGATAACTTTGTCTAGCAAACCCATATTGTTTGATCCGTTGCACGGACAAGAACTTGAAAAAATATCATATTTGAGTGGTAATCGTATCACTCTTATACTCTTGAATCTATTCTTGGAATGCCAATTACTGGTGAAAAATTATCTTGTTAGAAGCCCACTGAGAGCCCTAGAGACGAAAACGTTAAATATATCCATTCTATAGTGATCACATGAGATAACCAAATGTTGTGAACGTACATAGTAGTCTGCTATGAATATCCACAGTTAACAAGGCTATGAATTGTTTGTAAGGATTGGCTGATCTAAACTAAGAAATGAAACCCAACTAAGCTGAAATTATAGACCATCACACACATACACCTTTGATACAAAATTGGATTGCTGTTATCCGATGATATCTGATGATGACATGTGAGATAATAAACATAATAGAAGTCCAGATCATGCTTGGGACTGTCAGAACCAGCACCACTGCGCTCACTGGTTAATGTCTAATTGGTAATTTTTCTTCCTGCTTGATCAATGATCGCACGACGTACTTCCCCTTCTATTGTTAGCCTGTTAGTCTCGCCACCATGCTCCGTATCTGTCCTAGCGCCACTTTTATTGTCCCCCATCCTTCTCAAAGTCTAATACAAATTTATTCAATTTTCTTTTAACTCATACCAACTCAAAAGCTTGTGTTGATTGATTTAACTTACTTAGAAAGTCACAAGTCACTTCATTGAATCTACCTACAAGGTTCAACTGTTGGATTTTAATATCTACACATAACTCGCAACATCACTACATTTTGGATTAAGCGCTGCTGTTTCTGTCAAGTCCGCTGATAAGGTTATACAAACAACTCTTTACACTAACTATACTTATTGGTATGTATCAGCTATGATTTTCTTGACGTAAGAGCCCTTGCATTTGAACCTGGCCGGTTCCTAGTATTTGTGTACACAGATTATAGAAACTATATCACATATTGTTACCTATGCCTATGCTCTGTCTCTACCGGGGACAACCCTTAAAACTTTTAATATTTAGAAGCTAGAAGCTATCAAATTTTCCGGAATCCAATGACTTGAAAGTTGAGAGAATGTAGAATGTAGATCGATGCAACCTCCTGAACTTGTACCCTTTAAAACATGGGCTCCGAGAACATTTAAAAAATCCGTTGATTTTGGAAGATCAGGTGGTATACAAATGGCTGTATTCATCTAATTGAGGTTAGTTCTTGTACCCTGTCTAGTGTCAGTTGACTATAAGTTGGATACCTCCGAATTCAAATCTAACGTTCAAGGTGGCCTGGCCTGTCCTAGCCAACGCCTACAGTTTGAACCGAGCGCGGTTGTATAAGAATTGTACTATGTTGGCAGATTCATGATGATTTGAAACAAATATTCTGAAATCTTAACTCGAACTCTGAATTCATATTATATGGAGATAACATCCGAGTTTAATAACATCAAACATATTTGCCCTGTATGGGCCATTTGAAAACATGAAAATCGATAATAACCACTGCTCGTACGCAATTCCCATTGGCTAAACTCAAAACTTTTTCTCGTGGCCACCACTGCTCTTAAAAGACACAATCTTGGTAATTACTAATGAGAAATAAAACCGAATACCAATTATAATATATATGATTTTGCATGGATTTGAAATTAATATCTTAGAATAATCATTGATAATGAATGCTTCTGCAAGTTTTGTATTTCTCTTGTGCTATTGTGTTATTGTGGTTTTGGAAATCTAAGGTACGTCCTTAGTACAAGTGGAATGAAAATGGCTGTATCTTTTGAGTTTTTTCATGTCTTTTTTCTATGAAATGACCGTATAGCTGATTAATGTCGCGGTTAATCACTTTATTTTGAACTGAATGTCTTAGTTCTTTGATCAGGTGACCATACATGAGGCCTAGATAATGGGTGCCTAATAGATCTGTTCTGTTTGGTGAATCTTATGTTTGCTGTATACGTTGTGCACTTCAGGAAGGCATTGATTATTGAACCTATGATGCATCTGATGTTGGGTTCCCGTATTTCTAGATTTGCTTTGGGATCATGAAGACTAGAAATATGTGTAGGCTTGTTAGTAGAAGACTAGAGGTATAAGGGTTTCTGACATGGTCAACGGCAGTATACGGTTGGTTTACGAAAATACTTACGCTGCTCGCAGAAGAAAAATTGAAAACATGTACGTACCTTATAAGCTGTATTATCATTCAATCACTTGGCCCCAACTACAAACTTTTTCCCCAAAATCCAATTTGAAAAATGATAAGAACAATCCAGACGATACTCAGATACAGTATATTAAAGAGGCTCAACTCAACACTTGCGGTTGGGGCCAAGATCAATAACGTCGAGGAGCTCCAAAAACTTTTCAACAAGTCAACATGGAATACAAATGACCTTTTAAAACAAACACCTACAACAGAATCCACACCTCAGATAGACAAATCAATTCTCACAAAACTACTGAACTTAACAGGGTTGACGACGAGTATCACAGAAGACCACCAGCGTGAACTCATATCTTCGTTGAACGACCAATTGAAGTTTATCAACCAGCTTCATTCCATTGAAATTACTGCAGATGCTGAGAGTTCGGACAAACCACAACTTAGAAGACTAATGGATGATTTATCCACTGAAGGTACACTAACATATGAAGAACTGATAAGTGATATTGAAGATACTAAAGTTGATGAGCAAAAAGGTGAAGTGGAGGACTCATGGGATGCCACTAGTTTGAGTAGTGAAGCGGAAGACAACTATTTTATTGTGAAGGAAGGATTAATTAAGAAAAACAAGCAATAGATTCTTTTACACCTTGGGTATACAATTTAGAGGTCAATTATATATGTACATAGATCTAACATGATCAAGATTTAGAATCCAAAAATGATTGATGACATTAAAAATCTAGTAAATACAGAATGAATAACGATACAAAATGAAATTCAGCAATCATTCTTCATCGTCACTAAGATCCAACTTTCTTTTACCACCGTAGGTCTCTCTTAAGTCAGCCATTTTTCTAGTTTGAGTTTGTTTTCTAGCCCTCTTGGTCATCTTCTCGATCTCTCCTTCAATGTCAGTTTCCTTTTCAGCGTAATCCAAAACTAATCTACGACCAAGTAAATGGACACCTTGTAATTGATCCATTGCATTACCGGCTTCTTGAAGAGTTGAGAACTCAACGAAGGCAAAACCTCTGGCTGATTTGTTGAACTTCTTTGGAACTCTCACAGACTTCAAATTACCAAAAGTTTGAAACAATGAAAACAAATCTTTTCTTGTAGACTCGAAAGGTAAATTCTTGACGATAATCTTTGTTGAAATTTTCTTTTTGCTTTTTTTGGTTTCCGAACTTGATGAATTTGAAACACGGTTTGAAATCTTTAATTGAAGGTTATGTCCATCCAATGTATAACCATTAAGGGCATTGATGGCATTTTTTGCTTGTTGCATAGTCTTGAATTCAGCAAAACCGAAACCCATACTCAACACTTTACCTTGGTGCTTCACATCAGGTTTCGTCTTGATTGTGGCAACAATGAATCCATCCAATGGTTTGAAGACTCTTGTCAAATCTGATTGTGTGGTTGCGAAGTTCAAGTTCTTAACGAACACAGATACTGTAGGACCGCCGGTGTGGTCTTCCACATCCTCTTCAGCTTCGACATCAAGCACATCACTGGCTGACACTTTAGCATCTTTACCTTCTTTAGCTTCAGTAACTGCAACAAAAACACTTTCTTTCTCTTCTGGTTCGCCTGTGAACAAGTCCTTAGGTCCCTTTTCCAAATACAAGATGGATTTTCCCATTCTTCTGAACGCGAGTTTATTGAAAGCGGAACGACCGCTACTGGCATCTCTGAACTCTACAATGGCAATGGTTCCAGCTGGAGGCATCAAAATTCTCTTCAATTCACCATGTGTTGCAAACAATTCACCAATTTCTTCTTGTGTTGTTCCATGTTGAAAGTTCTTAACCAAAATGATTCTGTCATCTTTTTCTTTAGTTGATCCAAACTTTGTAAGATCGATTTTCTTCTGTTCGAAGTACTTACGAACATCGTTGATAACATGTGCTTCGGCCAATGCTTGTTTCACGGCAGAGCTGGAGTTTTCTGGGTCAGCCAATTCGGATTTGCTGATTCCAAGACTGGAGGCCACACTTTCCAAGACAGCATCATTGTTCATGTACAACGAATTCCAAGAGAATTGTTGTTTTGACGCGTTGTACTTTCTCTTCAATTCTTTTTGCTTTTTCAATGGCATATTTTTGAGTTCATATTCATCTAATTTGTGTTCTTTCTTTTCTTCAGCAGGTAAAATGTGCAACAATCTACCTTGGAAAATTTGCTTATCCAACTGTAAATAGGCAAGTTTGGCATCTTGAGCATCAACAAATTTAACATAAGCAAAACCTTTAGATTGTCCCGTTCTAGTATCAACGGCAACATGCACTTCCTCTAATTCACCGAATGAAGAAAATAATTCTTTAAAATCATCTTCGGTAGCCGAGTAAAGTATATTACGAAGAAATAATCTACCAGTTTGGGAGATTTTCTGAATGTTCTTTTCTTGATGTGTGAGCTTGATTGGTTTTTCTTCCTCGTCATCATCTTCTTTTGTTTCTTCTGTATTGTATTGATCTTTTCTCTCTTCTTGTTGTTTCTTGAATTCTTCGGCAGCTTCCTCATCCATATCAGCAAGTTGTTTCTCTTGTAATGATTTTTGGATAGCGTCAGCATCTGTCTCTCTTATTCTCTTTCTTTTGCTTATAAACCAATCATCTAAACTCCTCTCTTCTTTTGTGTCATTGCTATCATCTTCATCATTGCCATCCTCAGGTTTAGATTCGGCATCAATATTCTTCAATGAGACCATTTGTTCCTCCTTTTCTGGTTCCTCGTCGGTATCTTTCTTATTAAAATCTTCATACTCATCATCACTTTCGGCTTCCGGAGCATTTGCCATCTCGACATCACGTTCAACTTCTTGGGTTTGTTCCGATGAGTTCTCTGGTGTACTGACATTGGTAGTGGATAATTGATCCTTAACATCCATGTCATTGTTCCAAGACTTTGCTGTTCTAGTTGATTTCATAGTTGTCAAGAATTCTTGCAATTTATCATCATTGGCAATTCTTTCATCAATTGGATTTGATTTCTTCTTCTTTTTCTGGTTTCTTCTCAATTGCATTTCCTCCAATTTTTTCAATTTCTCCTCTGTTTGTTTCAATCTAAATGCTGCATCCATTTTTTTTTCCTTCCATGATCTAGGCACATTTGGATCACTGAATGTCTTAGCCTCCAAAACTTCAATTTTCATGGTGTTAACAAATGATCCATTAAAATATTTGATGGCATAATCGGCATCATCCTTAGACTTGTAACCGATAAATGCAAATCTTCTAGATTCACCCTTGTGATTTTTCATCAATTTGACATCTGTGATTTTTGGCTTTCCATTCGGCACTTTGAGGAAATGATCCTTTAGCTTATCTTCGGTAAAAAATATAGGCAAATTTTTCACTATAATTCTGGACATTTTGAAATCAATAGGATTATGATGGTTATTATGAGAAGATGGTGTATTTGTGGGTAATAAAGAGAAGGATACCCTAAGCTAATTATCACCCTTTTCTAGAAAAGATTTTGAGATGTCTAAATTTTTTTTTCCTGAATTTTTTTTCCAAAATTTAGAACCGCGCGGCTTTCCGGTTTATCGGCAATTTTAAAATTTGATACGCGTCAGTTTGAGAAGCTGTTGTTCTCAACTTATCTAAAACCTCTTTTACGAATAGTACTGGTGAAAATAATCAAAGGAACACCACCTAACAGAAATCGAATATCACTCGTTTTTGCCAACATATCACATACATTGAATATAACAAGAGTTATAGAACAAGAAAATGAAGAATGATTTGATTCGTCACATTGGCATTCCCAAGCTTAGAAAGCTGCTGTCCACTCAAGGGGAAACGTTGAGAGTTGTCAGATGCATATGTTTTTTTAGTCTTCTTTTGATGTTTCTGATCACATTCAGAGTTTTCCAATGGCTTACTGCCATGATGTATTTGTTTTTTCCAACTGCTAGAATATCATATAATAACACATGTGCATGTGGTTTCTGGACCTTGTGTCTATACATTTTGGTATGGGTGTTGCCCTCCGTTTTTCCATTTTCTCCACCAAAATTCAACATTTAGTTCAAGTGATACTAACAGTTATCTTTAATTGCATTTATGAGTATTTCAGGAATTGAATGGTGTTCAGGTTATTATCACTGGTGATGAACTAGAGTTAGATAATTCTTTGGTGATATCCAATCATGCCTCTTTAGTTGACTACTTGATTTTCCCATTCTTGACATTGAAGGCAATAGAACATCAGTTTTCTGATAACAAACCCACTGAATACAAACCTGAAAAGAAAGGAAAGAAAGATAAGTATACTAGATTGCTGGATCTGAGAGAACGTATTATTTGCAAAGATTTGACATCAAATTTATTGATCCCCAAGATGAACTTCTTCACTTGGTTTCACGTTTGGAATATGCCAAGCTTGAAATTGTTTAAAAACATCTCTGAAACTGATGAAAACTGGGAATTGGATTCAAATACTTTACACTCCATTTTCAAGAACTATTTGGATGATTCAGATGCAAGCGAGTCTCCTAGTTGGTTAGTTTCGTTCCCAGAAGTTAACATTTTCACAGAAGCTGATTTGAATATTCAGAGTGAATTATCCGATAAGTATTACTTGCCAACTCTTACACATTTGTTGTACCCACGTTACTCAAATTTTGCTAACGCTATCACAGGACTATACAGATCAAATTTCACCAGGTTATACGATGTCACATTATTCTATTTCAAGCAAAATGAAGACGGAGGTGTGATATTTGAAGCACCAACATTGCTTGATGTCTTTGGACTGAGTGACTCTCAATATACAGTTTTCATAAACATTCAAGGAAAGTTGATGAGTAGAATTCCAGTCAAAAGAAACAAAGTTGAAAAATGGTTAGAAGGTCGTTGGGTCAAAAAGGATGCTCTTATCAAGAAATATAGAGACCAGTTCACTACACTAAAGAAAAGCTGAAAAGTCCAAATTTTGCACATTGTTCTGCTGATAATAGACTCCTTTTTTGCTTATACGATATACAACTATATATCCATTGGTTTTACACACATATATAGATCATACTAGTATAGATAATAGAATGTACGATGGTTCAAGCAAATTATCGTGAATATTTAACTGATTGTATGTACAAAATTGCCTACGAGTTTATCATTTGAGTTCAATGTATAATGGAAAAATGAGAGAAGAACAACAATTGAAAACAGCAGCACGTAAAAGGTAGAACTTAAGGGAAATAAAGTGATATATACATATGAAATCGAATGGTACAAAAATCAAAATAGTTTCAGACACTCTTTATTACAGTCTAACGGAAAAAAATATTTCTATTAAAAAGTAGTGTGTACATCGAGTATTAATTTCCGACAAAAACAATGCAAACTAACTATATGTGAACAGAGGCCAAGTCCTTTTCCAAAGTATCCAGATCTGTGTCAACCTCATTCTCCTCTTCTTCGCCTTCTTCTTCTTCATCTTCCTCTTCAGAATCAGGTTCTTCTAATTCATCTAATTCACCTAACTCACCGAAACCTTTACTTTCAAAATGTTCGTTGATCTTCTCGATATGTTCAGAATCTTCAAAGAAAATATTACCATTCAAATCCAAAAACTTCAAATCAGTCAAAACCGGAACAGTTCTAGCCAACAATTCCAAAACAGGTTCATCTAATTCATTGAATTGCAACTTCAAACTTTCCAATTTAGAATCTTTCAAACCACCTAAAGCTTGAACCAAAGTCAAACCACCTTTCTTATCCAAGAAACAATCATTTAAATTCAACTCTTTCAAATTAGCCAATTTATCAACGGCACCAGCCAAAGCAGTAGCACCAACAACAGTGAATGTGTTATCTTGCAAATCCAACACTTGCAAATTAGTCAATTGAGAAACACAATGTTTGATAAACTTGGAGATACCAGCTGGTCTAATACCATTTTGGTACATTCTAATCTCTTTCAATTCAGGATGTTGTCTTAAACCAATAGACAAGTAATCAATTGAACCATTCTCTAACCTGTTTCTACCACACCAGAAAGTCCGTAAGCCTCCATTAGTGCTGATCTTCGATTGTGCGAAAAGTGCCTTACCTAACTTAGCACCTGAGAATGGACCAAGACCGTTATTAGTCAAGATCAAATGTTTCAAAGCTGGCAACTTGGCCAAGATGGAGCACAATGGACCAATGGCTTCTTGACCAATGGCATTATCGGATAAGTTCAACACTAACAAATTGGTGAATTGTGGTAATAAAGGAATCAATTTTTCAAAAGATTCTTGAATTTCTTCTTTGTTTCTAGCTGTGAAAATATCTTGTAAGTTTAATTCAACCAAATTTGATTTTGAAACTGATAATATGGCTTCAGCTATAGCTTCTAAAGCTTTTGGACCAATGGTATTTCCTGATAAATCAACTTTTTTTAAAGTGGAAACGGCTTTGATGTCCCTGATGATGTCCGAAACATCTTCGGCTGTATCCAACTTGAGAGATTTGTTCTTGATGTTGAAGAATTCCGCTTCCTTGATACCCAACTCAATGTTATAAACTGTTGTCATGATGTTGTTATGCTACTTTGATTGATTTTCTGTTGAATACTTGTTTTTGTAGTATCACATAGTGAAAGGCGTTCCATATAATGATGATGATGAAATCTGTTATTTGTCGTGCACAGCCCATATACGTTTGGAATTTGATAGAAACTTGATCCAAACTCTGCGTTTTACGTAAGAGCTTCCGTAATAAGAAGAGAGCTGACATTCTTGACAACGTGTATCTAGCCTAAATTGCTGAGCTTGCTAATGGTTGTGATAACAATTGGTTTCTTTTTTTACAATTACACTCGTCGCAGGTGCTAACTATAGTTAGTGTATTCTTCCGAAAGGTGATTATTTTTCTGCTACCCATATATTACCAGAACTACTGGGATCTTGAATCTTTATTTTTTTTTTCCATCTTATATATTTGTTTTGGTGTGTACATACTTCTTACGTATATACTCCGTGTCTGCCATTAAATTGGGCTGTGCACTACAAATAACAGATTTCATCATCATCATGTATCTTACAAACACTAAAAATTGCATATTGGGTTTCAGACTTACATTTTGAATCTTGATATCAATTAGTAAAGAACCATAAATTAAATGAATACTTTATAAAATGCAGCTATACGCTTAGAAAACACAAAGAAACGCAAGCCTGAAAACGAAAATGAAAAAGTTTCTATAAACCGGATTGAATCAGCTCCCAGTCAAGGAAGTTAATCATGCAAAAACAAATAAAAAGAAACACAAATGAAAACAACAACCCATAAAAATGCAAACCCAGAAACACGAAAAACAAATGAAGAAAATGAAATGAAACAAGTGATTAATGCAAAGAGAGTCTAATAAAATAAACCGTTCAATATGTCAATAACAAGGCAACATGGCATAGACTATAGTATGCCTTACCAATGAAATCTGATGGACTCAATGCCACGGCCAATGGTACCACTGAGAGCTTTGAGAGAGTCATTGAAACAAATATCATGTTCAGCACCAAAGTTATAACGACCATAATATCCAGAAAATTTACCTGAGCTGGATCTAAATTGGATACTATCAAGTCTCTTGGAAACTGTAAGTTTAACACCAACCAAAGTATCACCAGGAGACATCATAAAAGATGCCACACCACCATCACATTTCCCAAATATTTCATAACCACCATCATTAAAGATAAAATTCAAACCATTGATGCCCCTCGAATAAAAAATGTCAATCCTTCCAAGATTTTCGTTCAATGGACGCACAGTCATTAAAAGTTCACAATTACCAGATTTACCATAAAAGTCGGTGTGACGAATAGACTTATCCAACCAAGTGACCTTCTCCAAATCTAATCCACATCTGATACCATTAGTAAAACCCCAATTTTCGTAACCATTATCGAGATACTCCATTTCAGAATAACCACTCTTAAACACAAGCACCCTGAATCTATGACTTGCTCTTTTTAATGTCCATCTAACCATCTCATCATAAATCAAATCTTTCAAATCGTAAACCCCAGTGGTCTTGTATTGTTTGTGGGAAATAATCATAACGTAAAAAGGGGTGTCAACAAGTACAGAATTGATACTAGCAAGCATAGTTTGAACAAAAGTACCTCTTGATAATTGATGTTGTTCAGCATAATCCATCACATTAGTAACCAGTGTTTGAAGCTTCTCGACGGTATCATTGTACTTGACAGGTAATTGAGACTTACCATTGGCATCCGGTGCCATCATGTGATCATTTTGTTGGGTATCTGAATGATAGTAATCCTGTGATTCTTCAGCTCTCTTGTAATAATTCAATTCTTTTTCGATAACTTTCAGTGCCTGATTGATACATTTCTTAGAACCAACTTCAGTGGAAGCCAAAGCAGCAGCATCTTCAGTGAGAGGTTCGTCTTTAATTAAGGGTCTTTCTTCTTTGATGGAGCATCTACCAATACCGTCTATCACCTTTTGGATACCAGAGAAATGGGAATTTCTGTGTTCTTTATTCACATCATTGTTGAACACAGAAACAGCATTAGAACTGTTAGTGATTCTTCTTTGTTCATTCGCAGGAAGTTTTGGTTGGATGTTTGTGTTCTTATCGGCTAGTGGCCTTGTGTTTGTGGCTGGTGGCAAACCAACTTGATCCAATTTACCAGCTAAACGGTCAGTGGACTGGGCAAGACTTTCAATGGCAGTAAGTAACGAATTGTACATTGTTGTTCTGTTATGCTTTGGACTATTGGTGTTCCTGGATCCACAAAAAAGTAGGGAAAGAAATTGTTGGTAACAGGAAGAAAAGAACAATGACAACCAGATCTCCTTTTATAGGGGCGATGAGGGCATGGGCACCCCTTGTTCTCATGAATTCTGTACCTCTTTCTGAAATAGGGCATGCATTTGGTGGCAAACGGTACACAAAGTCCAGATCCAGACCCCCGGCCCAGTAAGTAAAAATAGATGTCTAAAATCTTTACATCATATATACACGTACCCATCTGAACAAAAGCATCAGGGCTAATGTAAACAACTTTGTCGATTTTCACATGTTCGGAGAAGGAAGTCGGGCAAATTTCATGTGTCGGAGTAGCAATGAACAGCAAACCAAATCACTTCATTTCCAATTTTCAGTTTCCGCGTTTGTTCGTTCATGTTCATACAGCCGTTTTGAGTAATTTCCAAGATAACAAATTTGAATGAACCATGAACCACTGAAGTGATAGATTCAATATATATGGCTCCTGACTTCTGAGACGTGTTGATATATGATGAGAGTACGATGTGTCTAGAGTCCAGTTGTTTGAGCTCAAGCATTAAGACAGTATAGAATTCTATTGCATTCCATCGATTGCATATGTTTCTAACGCGCATTAGCTGTGGGCTGTCAGGTATACCATTATTTTTGATTTTTTGATTGTATAGGAATTTGATCTAACATATGTAGAGCCATAGTTCAACAAATGTATAATGGATTAATTAATTCGACCTTTCATACCGCTAAGCTTTCAGCTAGGTTTGTGGAGCTTCAAGTGGATTTTTAATAGGAGCCGTTTTTCCAGCTTTAAGGCTTGGGTATCCAACAATAAAAAAAACTTACCTATCATCCGCATAATATAAATCAGAAATCTCACAGTTGGGTTAAATCAAGTTTCAGTTCAGTTGATTTCACAATACCACATCAAGGCTTGATAAACAATCCTTGATAGTATGCACAGTTTCCTGGAATATTGATAGCTTTTTTCATCAGGTAAATATATTCAAAGAACATGTTACCTATCACTGTTTCTAAATCAATTTATTGAAGTCATTCATGGATATATGCCAGGTTTAACATCAAGGCCGGACATAGAGTCAGAAATGACTATGAACCTTCAATTTCCAAATCTTTGAATCACTGTTTGCATCCCACGGTGATCAACTTCTTTCTTTTAAATAAGTTTATGGCGATGCTCAAGTCCTGAAAACAATTGCCTCTCTAGCTGCATTGCTGGTCTTCTTTGAATGTTGGTGAGCAGTCAACTAGGTTGCTTGCTTTCAATCAATTGATCAAATTGTACGTGTCTTCTCCTTACTCAGAGTCCTGAAGTTTGAAATCTATATTGTGAGACTTGTTGTGTACACGACTTTTTTTTCTCGGTCTTGAAATTTTGTTAGAACTACGAGTAACGAAAGCCCACTGCCCTCTGGGTACTGCCCGGCCCCTGTGCAGAGCAAGGTCCAAGGACACTACTGATAAAACTTACAACTGGAAAAGTCAAAGACTTCAACTTCAAGTTCAAACTTCAACATCTTCATCAAGTTCCAATACACCACTTCACTCTCATCTGAAGAATCACAAACATCACTCGTTCAAGTCTTTCTCACAAACAACAAAGCACCAACAGAAAGGCAGTAACGTGACTTCATTTAGTTTCAACGTTTCTTTTCAAGATGGCCGGTTACGCATCCCTTGCTTCATCTCCAGGCTCTAGTTCAAAGAGAGTCAACAACGTGTATCAAACTTCTTTTTTCAAATCATTATTAACTATTGTCAATGAAAATAAGGCCACTGCAATCACTTTCTTACTTTTATTCTTCACTGGTGATTTCTTAATTCATGGTCCAAATTCCATCGTTGGTGGTAAATTGCATGACTTGTCAACTTCTTCATATTTGACTAACACCCAATTCACAAACTTCACAACTTTTGTGAGAGCTTCAAACCACTATTATCCTGTCTCTGTTCCATCTAAGAATGTGAAGAAGATGGCAAATATCGAAGATAGATTATTGCATTACTTTCCATTTGAAGAATATGAAGAAGGTGAAAAGAATTTCCTGAAATTGAATAATGACCATGAAGATATCCCTCAACATTTCTATGACCAATGGAAGAAATTCAGAGATGATGACAAATTGAAATTAACTCTTGTTGAAAAGAATCAACATGAATTAGCAGCTTTGGTTAGAGAAAAATTGAGACCTACCGTTCCTGAAGTCTTGGAGGCTTTTGAAGCATTACCCGTTGAACTACAATATGAATTCGGTAAATATCTCTTGGCTTACTTTCATGGTGGTTTATACGTCAATGAGAACTCCATCGTCTTGAGACCATTTAGAGACTGGTATTTTTCACGTTTATTCGAAACTGGTTTAATTGTCGGTATCTCAGTCGATGACAACGAAGAAGACTGGCACTTATTCTACACCAGAAGAATGAAGTTCACAAACAAATGTTTCTACGCTAAAAGACATCATCCATTCTTAGCCAAATTGATAGCCAAAATCACATACTTGGTCCATCAACACAAAAAAGACTTGCAAAAAATGACATATAGAGAAATGCAAAAGAAGACTGATGACTCTGGGGAATCTCTTTTATTTTCAATCACCGGTGAGTCTATCTTCACAGATACTTTATTCGAGTACTTGAACTCACTAAAGGATTCTATCTTTTACACTTATTCAAACACTGACAAAGACGGTAGACCAACTGAAGATTTGGACAGATTGCATGGTATCACAGTCCATGGCCCTCCAACTAACCGTGGTGACAGATACACATACAAGACATTCACTAAGTTGAAGTACCCTAACGTTATCGATGGCACTGTAATCTTGCCTAGATTGTCCTTCTTTGGTGAAGCTAAGGATGACTTGGATGCTGAGAAGAAGAAGAGTTTGGGTGAAGTTGATGGGAAATCTGTTTTCTACTACGGTAGATTCGATGTTGATGAGTCTGCCAGAGTTTAAACATTATTGATTTCTATTATTTAACCTACCTTTTGTTTTATCTTATATCTTGCTTTTCTTAATTTTGGTTAATTTGTTATGTGTGTTCTTCAACGCTACTATTTTGTGCTTTTTCGTTGTTTCATATCTTGCATGAATTATTCTCTCTGGTTGCGGTCTATTTTATTTTTTGTTTATTTGTTTTGTTCCTTTTATACTCTGTTTTGGATTACACTATATTTAATGTGAGTTTACTTACTACCTTTATGCATAGATGCACTCTCTTTTTTAACTTCCAACTTGAAGACAGAAATAGTTTTCCTTCCTATGTAGTCACATGACACACTCACGTGCTGTAGTAAAATTTCACCTCCTCAGCCAAAGAATTTTCTAGAAGAGCACAGCCGAATTCCAAATTTTCGCAAATAAGATCGAAATTTGCGTCAGACGAGTTCAAAAAGACGGAAATCAAGTGGTGGGCCGGTACACTGCCAATTTTGAATTGTCTACCAAGTTCCAACTGGACAATCTCCACGATTCAAAGCTGACGGACGTCCAACACTTTTGCCCGCCAATTGACATTCACAAGACAAACCCAATTACTCAACACATCCACATAACCACACCACTACAACAAACCGCATATAACACATCATATACAAAGAATGTCTGACTGGGATAGCGTTACAATCATCGGTAAGAAAGCCAGAGGAACTGGAGGTTCTGGACCAAGAGAAAAGACAGTTAGATCACAATCAGCACTTAATGCCGCCAGAAGATCAGGTAATGTGGTTGCTTCTGAGAAGAAATATGCCTCAACTAACGTCAAGGGAGATGTTGAAGGACAAAGATTAACTAAAGTTGATAGATCTGATGATATTATCGTTCCTAAAAAATTGGATGTTTCAGTTGGTAAAGCTATCTCCAAGGCTAGATTGGAGAAAAAAATGACTCAAAAGGAATTGGCTACTAAGTGTAATGAAAAACCAAACGTTATTAACGATTATGAAGCTAACCGTGCCATTCCTAATCAACAGATCTTGTCTAAGTTGGAAAGGGCTTTGGGTGTTAAGTTAAGAGGTAAGGATATTGGCGCTCCTTTGTTTAAAAAGAAGGAAAAGAAATAGATGCTTTGATTCAATATTTGAATTCTCTTTTTGTTTTGTTTTTCATATTGACTGGATACGTTTATGATTGTTTTCTTTTCTGCTTTGTTTCAATTTGAATTGATTTCATCTCAATTGCTTAAGATCTGGCTTTGCACTGTATACGGTATATAGTAGCTAGCTATTAAATTTGCAAATTCTTGCATTACATTCTTCCTTTTTATAAATATACATTTTCCCTCATGCATTTTTATACTACCAACAGATTCTTTGCATGAACTAGCTTGTTATAGTCTATAGATGAACAAATTATAGAGGTGACATTTTACGGTATGCATGTAAACTATAGCCCACCAACATAAAATGTATATACGTCCACATAGCTATAGTAATTCATTCTGTAATAGAATATAGTGATTGATTTGCATATATATATATTCCAATCCAAAAATTCAAGTTTATTCATTCAACTAACTATATATACACCATATTAATTGGGAAAAATTAGAAGAAAGAAATATAATCAAGCTTCATTTTGAATTGGCAGACAGAGAAGCTTACCCGTATTTGCTGTCGATGCAACCTTAAAATAGGGCGAAGATGGCATACGCAGCAAATACATGCATTAAGCAACTCCCACTGATTATCATCAATATATAAGTACGAATGCTGAAAACATTGCTGCTGACCTCTACTTGAGCAAGAAGTAAAAGAAGAAACCAATGACTGGTCAATTGTAGAGATAACTCCGCTTCACCCTATATAGTTTGAAGAAGAAATAAAAGATTATGGAGAAATCAATGACGGCTTCATACAAGAGATAGAAAATCACTTCCCTAAGTCAACTGAAAGGGTTCTGGAACCACACTTGGAGAATTTTGACTTTGAATTTAAAGACCAGCCTTCAGATAAAACTTTGTTTGGTGCAAGAAGAAGTTCAGTGCACATGGAAGACTCATATATGCATTGCCAAGAAGACGCTGTGCTCCTGATGATGGTGATGACAGAAATCCAAATGTTGCTTTGTGTTCCGTTACTAGACAATTCACTTCGGCTGACTGTTTGTTGGTTACTGTCAAGATACATCCGTCCATTAAGACTTGATAGACACCAGACCTTTTTTGGATTTATCCCGAGTGGTACAATCTCATTTCCTAAATTTTGACCTCCTCTTATTAATTTGTATCTTGACAGTTATTGATTTTTTCATCTCGGATGAAGTCACTCTCCAGAATCGTCATGTTTTCGAGACGGTTAATTGATAGCACTAAAAGAGACCTGACTGGCGTAGGCGTTCCTTTCGGCGGTAAAGTTCTTCTTTTTGGTGGTGATTGGTCATGGAAATTATCAAAATTATCCAACACAAGAAAAGAAACAAAGGTTATAGTGTCAAAGTGATGGTTGTGGAAAAAGTCAAAAGTTACGCTATAAAGCACCATCACAATTGGTAACGCATCCATCTTCATCACCTAACTGCAAAAACCCGAAGTTCATCATTCAATCTGATATTGAATCAAAAATTCGAAAAAGATTGTAACCAAATCTTAAACAAGGTCATGATAGAAGCTTACTCCGAAGATGCTACTCAATAAAATAAAAATGAAATAAAAGGAGCTGAAAAGCTTCACAGAGAGCAACTCCATTAAATTTTCCAAACTTAGATGTCGTAAACTCTCTGGATTTGAATGTGCATATTCATATTGCATATCACCTGTTCATGATATTGCACGTAGAAGTTGTCTTGACTTTGACAACGTTAGAACAGATTAAAATTTTGAATATAAGCCATTTCAATAACCGAGAAGGAAAGTTGACTTCAGAGGGAACACACCATTTTAGAGTGAAATTCATGAACCCACCTCACGCTAAACTGTTTACAACAGAAGGGCTAAACATCCTACCAAAGGAAAATAAGGTTGAACTAGTGATGGGGAAGCCAAATGTTAAGGTATTAGACATACGAAGAATGAAGGAAAGTTCACTACCCTGATGAACTTCGTCCTTTCCAACTTGAAATTCAGAAACTACAGAGCAGCGGCTTGAACATGAGAAAATAACTCAATAGCAGGTATTGTCAGAATTGGAAATTGTTAATAACTATATAGCACAGCAACTGGGTCATCATGACTCAATTGATTCAACAGGTTAATAGATTGTCAGAAACCATTCAGGATGTCAAAAGAGGTATCACACAAGGTCCAAATAGCACCTACCACCTGAATATGTACCAGAAGGCAGTTTAGTTTCTCACACTTTAGTTATTGCTCACCCAAAAGTCAATGGTCAACATTAAAATTAGTCCGTGATGAAGTTGACCAAAGCTCAAATGCCGTGTAACTGAGAAGACTCAGAACAACCATTTAACACTTTGCATAATTTCAATAGAGACATCACCTCACCTGCCACAATAGAAAGTCCAGACTAGACTTCTCATTGCATGATCTTATCATCGGTTTTGATTTCATCAGACATCACATCTCCATCTTACCTCACATCACCATTCCCACATTCCCACATTCCCACCTTCACCACATCAGCAAACACAAACAGTCCATTATAACTCGAAGTTGTTGACGGCATTAGTGCTCAGGTGGGATGTGGGAGGTTCCAAAGTTGTTAAATAGTTCTTCTAAGTTGATTAGTGGTTCCAGGGACCAGTTTCTGTTAAAATAACTTCTTAAATGGTTCAGCTTCATTTACGGTTTAGTTATATTACATCCACCTGAAATTGGTCTAACCCTCTTTGTTTTAGTTTTACCGAACTCAT
>JAKTRY010000354.1:0-25794 GCA_030579935.1 Ambrosiozyma cicatricosa | reverse complement strand
TGTCTGCCATTAAATTGGGCTGTGCACGACAAATAACAGATTTCATCATCATCATCATGTATCAATTTTTTTTTCATCGAAATCCAGAATTCCTTTTTCGGACATGTTTTTGTTCTGTGAATAGATCGTCTATGCAAAACAGCAAAAACTGTGGCAGGCCATCGAAGTTCACCTACAGTTACAGTTACCGGGCGTGTCTGAAATTATTCAAAATACTGACTGGTGGCTGTACACGTACCGTGTTCACGTTGGTGTTGTACAACTTGTTGCTGGTTGAACAACCAGTATGTAAGATTCGACATATTTATTTAATATTAAGTTGGTCACTATCATGTGGCACGTAAATTGTAATCAATAGTCACTGGTCAGAGTAAGGTACAGCAAAGTTCAAAGTTGCTATTCTATTCATTTCATTCAAGTGTAAGACGCGTCCTACAGAGACACGGTGGATGGTCACTGGTGGTACGCGGTAGAATACAATTTGCATTGTTAGTTTATATAGAGAGAGAACAGAAGGTCGAACGTCGATCGGTGAGTGAGCACTGACTCTGATTCTGCCAAAATATTCACATCAACTACATCAACGATACCAACAACCACATCCTCTTCAAGGTTGAAAGACATCTCCCAAGAACACAAACAACACACATCATAACCATCATGGCCCAATCTGTGCCTCTAAACAAGAGTGACAACTTCACCTTTGAATCTGAGGACTCCACAAAGCCAGGTATGTATAATCCTCACATCATGCTTTGACCCTGTGCAAGCTATCCCCTTTGAACTTTTTCCCCCACCATATACCAGCTACTTTATGGGTAATTCTTTCGATGATCCTCCTAGCTATGGAGATAAGAATAAGGATAAGGATGTTTCATATCTGTTCAGTGTTAACATACTAACGTGAACCGCAAAATCATGCATGCATATACATTCGATCAATTTATTTGATTCTACCATATGCTTATATATGATTTTCACCTATATTTTCAATTATGATTCAGACCCAATACGTTCCCCTATAAACTTTGATGTGTCTTCTCCTAATTCAACAACTACTTCTCCCTTAAAGATCAACATTTATTCAAAGAAACAAGTTGATGAATTACAACGTCAACAACAACAAGATTCAAATTCTTCATATCCTGCAAATACTGTAACCAGTGCAACGACTCCAAAACAAGATTATAATTACCTGATTGGTCACCTGTCACCTATGCCTGGGTCTTGGATCACTAAACAACATGCTAAATTCGAAGAACAAGATAAAGAGTTCTTGGATCCTGCCGGTACAAAATTCGATGATTATATCAATTCTCCTGATAGTTCTCCAATGAGTTTGAAAATCGATAAAGTGATAAATGGTCAACTGGAAGATGACCCTCTGGATCATATTCCTGATTCTATTAACAACAACAACAACAGCAAATACAATAATGATGATGACGATAAAGAAACTTATTCAAAGCGTACGAGTATTTCTTCTCAAAGACCAGTTGTTCCTGAAGACGCAACTGGTTCTACAAGTTTACCATCTAACGCGTACACTAAAATGAGAATTATGGGTGAATCATTGACTAATGCGCTAGGTATCTCACCCTCTTCCAAACCTTCAACCAATGCCTCCACCAACCCTGCAGACATATCTTTTTCTTCTTCTCATTTTAACAATACCAGTACCACAACAGATGGTAGTTTTTCAAATGATACTTCAAATTCTCTGGCTACTGTCAACACGCATGATATCGACGGCGGTGACGACCACAATAACAGCATGTACATGAATGGCCAAGTTATATTGCGTGACATTGCAATTATCAATGAAGATGAAGAACCATTAGACAACAATAACAACCATATGTTTGATAATGATACCATTAATAAGAGAGAAAGCGTTGAGTTGAATTTCGATGATGAAAAAACACCAGTTGTTTCACAGTTCAAATTTTTACAACAACCTGATTTAGCATTGTCTGAACCGGATACTACACCTGTTGTTGAAACCGATGAAAAAAGATTCACTAATCCTTTGAATGCCATTAATTCGTCAGATAGTCTGAGACTCTCTGATTACAAGTACGCTAGAGCTCCTTCTCCACTGATGAGTGATCCAATTTTTGAAGATGAAGCAGAAGAAGAAACAGATAGTGGTGACGTTGAATATGGAGGCTATGGGAAATCACATAAAGGTTTCACAGAGTTAACTAGTGGGTTAAACCGTGCTGGATCATACAGTTGGGCATCACCTCAACAGAGAGTCGCCAAAGGTGCTGAGAAACTTAACCTTTATAAGAGTGGTGCTAGTAGTCATCCAAGTGATTCTCCTTCCAACGCGTCATTCTTACAAAGACTCAAAGATGAACAACAGGCAAGAAACGATTTGTTGAATGATAACCTCGATGTTATTGAACCTACTGTTGATAATGATGATTCTGATTTCACTTATCCTCATGGAAGATCAGGGTCCGTTATTAAAGATGATGAGTCGTTGATGAACCCGTTGACTGATAGAAATGAGAGTGATGGTAGTAATGGGAAGGATAAGGCTGAACAATTTGCTAATCTGAAACCAGCTCCTATTGTGATTACTAACGGCGGGGATACGTTCAATAATACTTTCTCGATGAGTAGTATTCCACCGATTACTCAAAGTTCCGTTTCTTCTCCTAGTGTCTCCAATCTGCAAATTCCTCCTAGATCAATCGATGTCAATGACGACGACAACAACAACAGCAACAACAATGCGGACACACTGTCTCCTTTTTCATTCGATGAAAATTCTTCAGCTAACCAACCTTTGTTATCAGCAACAAACAGTGGATCTCCCTCAAGCATGTACCCAGGCGATTCCAACAACAACACTCCATTATTGAATGGCACTTCAGGTGGTACTGCCTTGGGATTAGGTTTAAGCACAATGAATGGTTCAACCACAGATGTCATTTCACAAACAACAGAAACGAAAGTAAAGACCCCATTGAATCAGAATTTCCCATTGGCTAGAGACCTGACCATTTCGAAATCAAAGAGAAAGGCTAAGAAAGATGCAGAGGCTAAAGCTGCTGCAATTAAAGCTAATAGTGGCATGCTTGATGTTCCAAAGAATTCCAACGGTGGCGGTAGTGGCGTTGGTGCTGCTATTGGTGTTGCTTCTGCACTTGGTATCTCGTCAAGCAGTGGTGCATTCGGCTCATCTTCATCACCTTCACCAGCACCTGTTTCAAGAAAAGTGTCTGATTCTGCAAGCACATCATCCAAATCTTCAAATGGCATAGCTGGCTCGAAAAGCCTTCGTCTGCAGACATCGGCTCTTGGTGTCACTGCCTCAACTACAGGTGCCAATGGATTTCAAGTCAAAAGTTTCCAAAGTCCGTTGTCTAGTCCTATCACATCAGCTAATGGAAATCCTACATTTGGCAGTAACGGTAACAGCAATGGTGGTGGTAGCATGAAGAAGATTATCCAGAGTTCTGCCTCAGGTAACGCACAACGTGCTCTGTCTCCAATCTTGACACAACAAAGATCAAACAGTTTATTGAAGGCTACACATGGAGATAGATCTCCTTCTTCACCTATCCCTGATGCAAGTGCCTTTAATAACAACAACGGTAATGGAAATGGAAGATCAAACATGGATATGACTAATACTTCAATTGCCTCAATTGTGAAACATCAACAGGATGCCGGTGTGGTTAGATTGGGTTCTAATGCCGGTGGAGCTTATAATGGAAGTGAGTCACCTAAGATGAAAGTGTCGGTTCGTCAAAATGGGTTGTATCAGAACTTCAATAAACAGAAACAAGAATTATCTAACTCTTCTAGTTCCAATTTGAAAGCTGGTGTCGCTGGTGGTGGTGAATCCACTAATCAAGTGTTTGATCTGACTCCTGAACATGATCCAATGACTGAGGCGAATGAGGAAGAAGATGCAATTGATGCTTCAGCTTTGTTCGTCACTGCTACGTATCCATTTGATGCTTCTTCTCTGGAATCTGATAACGATGCTGCTATTTGTCTGTCTTTTGCTCAAGGTGATATTGCATTCACTTACACTTTGGATGAATCCGGGTGGGGTGAAGTGACGTTATTGAATTCTTTGAAACGTGGTTGGGTTCCAATGAACTATTTCAGACCTACGTTAATGGATGATGACGATGATGATGAAGACGAAGAAGAGAATAACGGTGGTGGTCCTAAACAGTGGTCTCGTAAGAAACTAGCTGATTCTAGAAGACCTTTGAAAGTGTTGCTTAGAAATGCCGGTCGGTTCTTGTTGGATCCTCAAAGTAAACCGCTGATTAAGAAAGAGGAATTGCTGGGTTATACATTTGATGTCAATTATATTAATGGTATCACTTATGGTGTAAGACATTTGTTGAAACAAACGGATTGTATCTCTAGATCAAGTATCATCGTTCAGAAAAAACCAATTGTTCGTAAATTAAGAAAGAAATTGTTGAGAGATTGGTCAGATTTGATTTTCAGAGCTAGAGATTACTTGCATACCATTGATGGAACCAAGATTGAATATTTGCAACTTATGACTTATCAAGTGTTGCATAAATCTTTGACGTTTTTGGATGTTTGGGGTGCTGAGAGTGTGGCATTGGAAGCTGAATTGAATAAGAATCGACCTGCCATGTATAACAAGGCTTCAATCATTTATCTTGAACAGACCCCTGTGGCCCAATATAGAATCAATGAAATCTACAACCAATTGATTAGATATTTGGCTTTGATTTCAGGTAGATTGGATATCGTTGAACATAATATTCAAGGTTGTCATATGTTGGAGACTGTGGTTAGTCAAGTCAATTTACTTGTCGCTGAATTACAATTTATGGGTCATTTCTCTCAGAAAGTTTTCCCTGCTGGTTCTAAAGTTGTGGAAAAATTCTCTGTTGTTCCTTCTCAATTGAAAATGGTTCAGTCGAATAATGAAAGATTAACTGGTTTGGTTCAAAAATTGAATTCAGATGTTAGATTCTTGGTTGATGTCGCTAATAGAAGATTGATTGCCAACAATATCAGAAATGATAAATCCAAGAGAGGTAAGAGTTTGTCCCGTAAGAACACATGGAAACAACCTAGAAAAGATCGTGGACCTGGCAGAATATATTTCTATTCTAAAGAAGGTGGTAACGTTATCAACACTGCTTGTAAGATGATTCAATTCTCTTCAGCCAACTATAGAACCATCAGGAATTTCATAAATATTGCTCCTAAGTTTGAATTACCTCCAAACAAGAAATATCCAAATTTCACCAAGATGGAAATCAAACCTGCTATATTCATCAAGAAATCCTCCGCTGGTTTGGCTAAGGATAGATCTGTTAAGAGTCAAGTTAAACGTTACCATAATATGCCACCAACACCAAATACAGCATCTACGAATCAGTCTACTGCTACTGCTGTTGTTCAAAACACATTGGGAACTCCAAAGTTGTTGAATACCAATGATAGAGCTTCCAAAAGATTCTCTGTTTTCAGAACAGGTAATGCTGGTGATATGGAGTTGACTAATGATGGCTTGGACTTTTTGGCTGGTATTTCCACTGGTGACAACTCTCCATTCTTGAAGAAAGATGGTGAATTCAATAAATTTTTGGATGGCGGATCACCTGATTCCAACGGAAAAGGTGGTAATCTTGATGTTGAAGATACGTTCAATCCAGAGGATGAAATCATTAGAGATCCTGCCAATAATGATCTGTTGGGTGCTTCATTTAAGGCTTTGATTGCCTTGTTGACTAGTGAGGCTAAACCACCTGATTATTTTTTTATCTCTGCTTTCTTCTTAACTTATAGAATTTTTTCCAATGGGTCTATTCTACTTGAAGAGTTGATTACCAGATTCGATGTTAGTGATGCTTTGTTGGCTTCCGAAAGAAGAAGAGGTACATTAGGTAGTAAGTTCACTTCTCTTGAGACTAAGGTGAAGGCTAGAAGAAAGTTAGTTTGTAAGACTTTCCAATTATGGTTGGAGAGTTATTGGAAGCCTAAGACCGATTATATTTTGTTGGCTCCATTGATCAATTTCTTTAATGAGGCTGTTGTTGATTATATGCCTGTTGAAGCTTATAAATTGTTAGAGACTGCTTCTAGATTGGTTGGTCAACCTCCTGTTGAAACCATGAAAGATAAGCTGAACTATTATAACAGCATTGACAATGATTTACAATTGGTTCCAAGAAAGATCTCACCAAAGTTGCAAAAGAAACATCTGTCCCGGATGTCATTGCTGCAAGACAGCACTCCATCTACATTCATGAACAACATTGATTCCTATAATAATTTCATGGATGATATAGAGACTTATGAATTACAAAAGATTGATAGTAGTGAGAGCAGTTCTGGTAAGGTCACCGCTAAGAATTCAAGACATTCAATTAATTTCAGTTTGAATTTTGATTTGAAGAATAAAGGATCTAATTCTTTGCTTTTGACTCAGAAACAAGTGCAATCTATTCAGAAGGTGATCATTTCATATAGAAACATGCTGATGGATCATTGGGTTAAAGGTTCTATCTCCAATCAATATGCTTCAGTCGACACCCAAACTTTGATTGAATCCTGGTGGAATGCATCCCAAGAAAGTTGGAAGATCTTGAATGAGGACTTAGCATTGCTGAACTTCAACGGTTTAGAAATTGCCAAACAATTGACTTTGATTGAAAGTAAGATGTTCTGCTCTATTAAAGCTGAAGAATTGTTGAATCAAAATTTCACCACAAAGAAGCTTCATTTGAATTTATCTCCAAATATTCAAAGATCTGTTTTGTTTACCAACTTGTTGAGTGATTATGTCATTGAAAGTATCCTACAACCAAAATTGAATGTCAAACAACGTGTTCATGCCTTGAAATGTTGGTTGAAAGTTGCCATTTCATGCTTATACTTGCGTAATTTCAACTCATTGGCTTCCATCATGACATCATTGCAAAGCTTTTTGATTTCTAGAATTGCCAAGATTTGGGATGATTTACCACAAAAATACAAAGAGTTGTTCCATTATTTATCATCAATTATCCATCCTGAAAAGAATTACCATGTCTACAGATCCAAATTGAAAGAATACTTGGATTCCAACCTTGATGAAGATCTAGATATTCCAATTGTTCCATACTTATCATTATTCTTACAAGATTTGACATTTGTCGTGGATGGTAATCCAAATTACAGAACCAACACTAAATCATTCTTAGAACAAAGATTGATCAACATTGACAAATATTTCAAGATTACCCGTATCATCTCAGATTTACAAAGTTTGCAAGTTGCTTACAAGGATATCGGTGAATTAGGTAACGTTTATAACAATGCTAGAACCGACTTAGTTAGATCCACAACTATTAAGAAATTGAGATCTCAAGTGGGTGATGTTGGTAATGATATAACATTTGCTGATATGTTTGATATCCATGGTGTTCCTTGTTTGCAAGAGTTGATATTGTTGGAAGTTTGGAAAGTTAAGCAGATTAATGCTAAGGAAGAAGATAGATCATGGAAGTTGAGTTGCCAGATTCAACCTAGAGATGAATAACTGTCTTTTGAATGATCATTTGTTTAGTTTTATCTTTAGTGTGTTCCAACATTAGTTTGGCTTTTGAAATTTGATTCCTTTTAGTTCCTCCTTTTGGTTTTTCTTCTGTTGTGTTGTATTTTATTACATTTTGGCTATCAATTTTTTGACTCGTTAAAGGGATACATCCCTTTGCTTTTAGGAGTCCTTAACGTGCTAAGTTTGCTTTTTGCCCCTGATTACTTCTTTGCTTGTTATGCCGTGTTAATTTCTTGCTACTTGATTTATTATACATTCTTTTTGTTTTATCTCTGTCTTTTTTATTATTCACTTTTTGATACCTTGTTCTTTGTTTCTTTTAACCTGTATTTTAGAAACCTTAATCTTTTTCAAAGATATTTGAGTTTTTTTCTCTTTCGTTTTGTTTTGAATGTCTCTTTTTCCTTTTCATTCTATTCTTTACTTTAATATATATATCAGTGTGGTATATTCTGTACGTTTCAATTTAATTTCTAGTTGCAAATTAACCGAAGTGCGGGTAAACACGTACAGGATAATTTGATATGGGTCAACATTGAACAGTGATCGGTGAACAGTGGATACCCGCCTTACTCGAACCATGTGAAAAATACGTTGTTTCTTATCGTTTAATGACTTGACTATGCCTATATTTCAACCAAAATTTCCAGCTGGTTACTTCTACAAATTTATCAAGCTTGAAGAGTGTCATGAATGAGCATGCACTATCAAACTGTGACTCAGAAGATCAGCAAATGATGCGCCCACAACAACAGAATTTCAATCATGGATCTAAAGAGTTTGAGACAATTTTGGCGAGTCTTCCATTGGAGCTCATCCCATTGATCTATAATTTGTGCTTGCCATACACCAAGATAGAATCATGGTTCATATTTCTGGAACCCGATGACTTAATAGCGAACGCCTTTTATCTAATATTACAGCGAGTCAATGTGGGGTTTGATGATTATCATGAGTATTACTCTTGAAAGTTACGAGATGACCAATTTTATGAAGTTCAATGAAATAGTAATGAGATGGTAGGCCCATTTGTTGACTTTTTGCTTGAATGCCTTGGTGGTGAAGATTCCCTCTTCTATGGGTCTGGATTATATGACTATATTGCTTACAGGGAAGTCGGGATGCTAACTCCAAAATTTGGTGACACTGATCAAAGAGATAAGTTTTCTCATGTCGATTTACATGGCTTTGATATCGAAATCATCTCAATTGGTTCACTCAGAAAACAAAATTTTATTGCTGAAGACATTTTTGAAGAAATCTGCGATACATTTCACAATGACCACACATCCAATCTCAGGATAGAAGGCTTGGTTAATCCATCCAAACAAATGGTTAATTTTTTAGTTGAAGCAAAATATAAGTATCCATTGTTGAATATTATAGTTGTGTGGAGTCATCGTTGTCTTGGGATGATCGCACAGAATTTCTCGAACGCACAGACCATCGTTATATGATCACCGGTTATGATATAGCGACAAAAAAGTTCGGAGAGCCTGAACTTCCATTTTTTTTCCTAATTTGACTACTATGGGTATACTGTATGAAGCGCAATCTACCAGAAAATCCTTGAAGTTTCTCCTCATACTAAATTACTGAAGTTAGCAATCACAATTTCCACGCCATACGAAGGTTATCTTGATATTGATCTATACCATCTTTCTAATTTGAAAAGTTTGAACTCATTAATGTTTAATGAGACTCGAAATTTTTGGAGCAGTTAACGTATATACCCCTTGAGTTTGCCACCCAATTTGAAAACCATAATTATGGTCAGTTTGCTGGGATTGAGGTTTCCGTCGATACTGAATTGGGGTGAGATATCAAATTTGGTAAAGGTGGTTGTTAACAATTTCCAATATGCTGATTGCACAGATCTATTTACAAATTTCCCTGTCAGTGTGAATTACTTTGAATTCAGGATTTTTGAAGATAAATTTAAGTTATGGAAAATACAATTTTCCATTCATTCAATTGCAAGTCTTCTTCTACGATCCGTAGACTACATTTGTGTCAAAATCCCGGTGAGATATCTTCATCTACAATTCCTGCTAGTGTTCATTTTCTTGAAGTCTTCATTTTTATCCAGAATAACTCAGATTGCTATTTGAGTGTCAATTTATACAAACTTCCAATACAGAATTTGTCGACTGTAATACGAGATGGCAATTTTGGCTTCATCAATTACATAAATAATATAGAGACAGATAGAGCTGTTCTTGAATTGACATCCATGAATTTAATCGTTTTTCATCAATATCAATAGAGAGAGAGGAATAGAGCTTAGTGGACTAACGGTAGTCAAACTGAATAATGTTCCTAGTACTTTGGATGATCTGTCGCTAGAAATATTGTCGGACGATGATATTACAACTTGGAGGAAATGTTTGAAATTCATGTTCCGTCTGTCACGAGCAGTTGTGGATTATCAAAATATGATAAGGTCACTAAGGAGCTTTTAGGCTAGCATCGGCGAAAATGAGCCAAAAGTTGATCTGATTGAATTGATTGAATTTTAGGCCGGACTCAGGCCAGCTATATAGTTTAATGTTAATTTTACAACATCAAGTATACCGAATTACAAAACATGCATGCATTCATCCGTATGCTTTTGCCCATGATTTCTATTAACTATGGTTATTGAGCTCTGAAGGAGCCCAAAATTTAATCTACCCTTCAGTATTAAGATTTGGCGGTTGTATAAACCAAAACTTGCAAGAATTTTGGCATGTCTTATATAATGGTTCAGATTCTTCACTCACAGTTGTATTTGGTGTAGTAAACACTTTACTCCTCAGACACCATTTAAAGGCCGAGAGGAGCGGCACGCACGATATCTTGCAGCGCTGTTATCGACTTTCAGTCACCGATGACATCTTATTTCCTTTTGTTTAAATTTTAGTGGGAGTCACTATATTTTATACAAAAGCAAAAGGTTCGATCTTAGATAGCTATATGTTGAAGATGATTCCTACCCATTTCCCTCTATTGTATTTCCTCTAATTTCTGTTTCTGAATCAAAAAACCCACTACCCACTTCACCGCTTTATATTCAAACACACAAACTTACAACAATGTTCCACTGTCTCGTCCTTTGTCCCACAATCCAACTTTAACAGTGTCTGGCTAAGACTGCTGACTGGTTCAACGAGAAGTTAGTTTCTTTTGTTGAAGGTGAAGAATTTCAATCCAATGACGGTTCTTTTGTCGAAGAAGTTGAAGAAAAGGTGTCCGATTATGATACCACTGATAATAATGATCCTGAAAGAGATATTGAATTCACAGATGGATGTATCATTCCAGTTGTCAAAGATACCATCACCACACAAGAGGATGTGTACCACGCACCAAAAATTCCAATGCCGATCCTATACTTGGCTCCAAGAATTGTTCCAAACACCACCACTACCACCACCATGACCACCACCCCAATCAGTGACTTAAGCAATGCCGATTATTTAGAAACTGTTGATGCCATTGAGGATAACTTAGATCTGGACTCAGACTGCTGCTTCATTTTGTCCATCTGTTCTGAGGTTGAGTTGAACTTTGAATCACTGTCTGATGAATCTGACATTCTCTCAACCCTGGAGCTGCCATTCACTGAAGCTGAAAACGATGAAGGTTTTGACTCCATTTTATCCTCCAGCTGCTATGAACTCATCCTATTACCATCTTACCTTGCTGATGAGTTAGATTTTGATGTGCTCTCTGATATTGCCTCTGTGTTGTCTTTTGATGGCGACCATGAATTAAGTCCTTCCATTGGTTCTTACCCCTCCAGTACTCCTTTGAGCTGTCAATATGATGAAGATATCAACTATGCTACTGATGAATTGCAAACATCCATTGAAGACCAATCCAATAATTTCAGCAGATATGCCAGGTGCCATTGAAAATATCATCACCAAAAAAGTTCCCAAAAACACCAGCAACATTAATAATTTGAACAGTCACATAGCCAACAACATTAACAAAGACAAGCTGGTTCACACTAACAGTCCCAAGAAAATTGGTTGGCTTCCAAAAGGGAAGACCATAGAGCCAGACTCTGTACACTCCAGTTTTTCTTATTCCAAGGAGTTGAATAAAGATATCCAACAGTGTAACCCAACCAACCATCACAAAACACACAACATTGCCATTGCCGCTTCTGAAAGAGTTAAGCAACCACCGCTTTCTCTAAGTCCACCACCGTTTGATTTGCCAGCTGAGCATGCTCCACATTTAAGACAGGTTTGGGATCGCCTCTAATTTCATGAGGTCCTGTTGAGCTTCACTGGTGGTTTCAAAGTAATTGGCCTGCCGTTTCTTCTTCCCCTTTGGATTGCCGGTTTGAATTTGAAGTAGGTCTAGTGATGTTCCCCTTTGCTTGAGTTGATGTTGTTAATGATTAGGATTGATATTATGATCCTGTTGGTTGGATCTTAGCTATTTCAAAATTGGCTTTTTTCTTGTTGTAATCTGTTCATTGTTTGGTTAGATCTGTTTGTTTGGCTGTTGCCTTTTTTTGCTGTTGTTGTTGTTGTTGTTATTGGTTGATGAAGTTTGGCCATCATTGTCGCTTGGCTTTTCTCATTTTGGTCTGATATGGCTTGCTTTCAATCATCTTTAGTATAGTGATGACTATATCTGTTTCAGCTTAATTGTTGATGGAGGGGTATAGTTTTGTGGTGTGTCATTTTCTCATTCCCTTTTCTTGGAGCTGCTTATTTCAAGTTTGTTTGGACTAGTCGTTGTGGAATATTTCTGTTGGTTTCAATCACCTTGCAAGTGTGCGTGGTTATTATCAGTACTGTGACATGGGATCGTGTTAGTCTTATCATAACATAGTTGTTTCATAGTTTTGTGTGTTGAATATCTTCACAACTAGTTAACTCTCAGTCTTTTGGATTTTTCCCTCCTGCAGTTGGTTTTCTGTTTTTTACGAGGTCTTAAGTTGAAATTTTAATAATTCTGACTTTTGTTTGATGACATTAAGTCTTGCAGTTTTTTAATTCTTTGACTTGTTTTTAGCTTTTCTTATTGATTTTATCTAAATTCACTTTGATTGTTCATTTAAAAAACCCTATAATTTATTTCTCTCATTTTTCAGATCGCCGTAGTAGTAACCAGTTGTTGTAGTGCATTTGTAAATTTCGAAAAATGTCAAATTTGAAATAGGTCTAGGCAAAGACAAGCACCCGCAATCGACTACGTACTTGGAACCACTGTCAAAAAGTTACATTATCCACAACATTAAACCACATATATCATAATTTTACAACCATTTTCAGCAGGATCCAAAATAGAAAACGCATTCACAGTCTTATACATTAACAACAGAACCAGCTGCTTTTTAGTCGGTGCATATACGCCCAGCACCGTTCAGAGTACACATACGGTTTACCCATAGACTATAGATAGTTTAATTATAAAACACGCAACTTTATTATAAAAAAGTGGAAAAATATATGATACACAAAACTAAGACACTAATGACAAGAAAAATTATTATAAAAAAGAGCAAATTCAATAAAGAAAAATCAGAAAAAAAGAAAAACGGTACATGGAATTTATAAATATGCAAGTGAAAAAATGGGAAGGATAGATGCATCGAATGAACTCATAAATTCAGTTTATGAAATGAATATAATTAGAACGGGTGTTAACTCATCAATTCAAGAAGCCCTTACAACCAACAGCACCACACAAGCACGGAATTCTTTCAGCATTATTGGTCTCTCTCTCGAACTTGTAGTCGTAAGTCAATTCCTCATTAGCAGCGATATCCCTCAAAGCATAAATAACAATTCTTTTCTTTCCTTCAACTTTGATAATCTTAGCAGTACAGGAGGGAACACAACAATGGTTGATAAATCTAGCAATACCACCTTTCTTGGAGGCGTCGATGACAGTGTTTTCGTCAATTCTAAACAAATAAGATGAACCAATACCCGACTTCAAATATCGTTTTTCACGAACTTCAGCAACGGCTTGACGTATACGTTCACCAACATATTCAATAATCATTTCTTTAGCAGCAATAGGCTCCAATGCATACAAACCCCAGTTGTGAATTGCAGATCTGGCAAATTGAACAGGCTTCTTTCTCTTAGTAAGTTGGTTTAAATTCAAAATATCTGTTTCTGAACCTAAAGCTTGTTTCTGGGCAGATATATCAGCCGCAAATCTTCTGTTGTTAGCACGGTTGACTCTTGAACTTTGGATGTTGTTGAGTTGTGTTTCATGGTCATCTTCAGTTTGCACAGTGTTCAATGGCTGGTGAAGTCTTCTACGATGTGGTAAATATTCAACCTTCAGCTTATCTGGAATTTTATGGTAACCTTCAGTTCTGAAACACCCACTTACATTCTCGAGACTCTTGTTCTTCTTAACCTCTTCTTCAAACGCAGATTTCTCCTGGTCGTAAGGTTCAACAGCATCCTCGATAACCCGCTGTTCAATCTGTGCTTTATCATCATTTTGTTTCCAGGCCCAGTAAGCAACATCGTTAATCACGGTATCATCGGATTGCATATCCTTGAATGCCTTCTTAGCAAACTCGAAATCTTCATCGTCCTTGATCAAGTTCTGTAAGCTAAGTAAATCAAATTCCATTGAATCATAATCATCTTGATAAACTGGACCTGGCGAGTCAGTGCTTGGTCTATAAATTTCTTCGATACTCTCAAAGTTACCAGCGTACAAAAATTCATCGATAGAATCATCTTCTGGTGCTTCAGGTTCTGGTTCAGGCACCGGTGGTTCAACAGAGGGTTCGAGATCCGGAACTGGTTCTTGCAACTGTGGTTCAGGTTCAGCCTTTTCAACTGCTGCTGCTGCCTTCTTCTTTGGCTTTGGTTTAGGTTTGGGTTTGGTGGCAGCCTTTGCATTTTCAACTTTCTTTTCTTTCTCCTCGGTTTGCTTTTCAGCTCTTGTGCTGGTCTGGCCATCTTTGGGGGTAAACTCTTCAGGTGTCGTTGGCCGAGAAACACTGGCAGGCTTGGATGTGATTTCTTCATCAGATGACTCTTCCATAAGTTGTTTCAAATCAACTATTTTTCTTCTCTTTATTACCTTCTGAACCTTTTGTTCATCCTCGTCTTCCTCTGCAGCATCTAGCAAACGTTTCTTAATAGAAGCAGTATCACTTTCCTCCTTTTCTTCATCGGATAACTCAGATTCAGATTCAGATTCAGATTCATCATCATCTTCATTCTCCTCTTCACTATGTTCATTAGAGAAATTCAAAGCACGAGACATCGGAACAATATTCAGTTTATTCTTGTACCCAGGTTTGTGTTTATTCAATTCTTGTAAGGCCTTACTTGGCTTTCTTCTAAACGATGACATTGGAACCTTTGCAGACTTATGATGAACCTTCACAGGACTAATACCAACAAGCAGACTTTGGCCTTGTTTAGCACGTTCACTGGCTTCATCTTTTGCTTTTCTCTTAACCAATTTCTCTTCTTCTTCCTTCTTCTTTTCTTCTTGCTCTTTCTCATATTGTTCAGCCAATTCCTTGTATCTATCATCATTCAAACAATCTAGAAGCTTAGGCCCAATAACTTTCTCTCTCAAATCTTTTAACAAATAGTTGTGCAATTCTTTTGTCAATATAACCTTTGCTTGACCAACAATACCAATCTTGTCCTCAATACCGGTTTGAGACATCAGTTCATCTGGAACATAAAATGTCATATAGACTCTGTACTTGGAGAAACTTCTTCCATCCTCAACATCATAGCATCTTTGTGCATCAGAAAGGTTCTTGAATAAAATGAAGAACCCTATATCCATTGAAACCAAAATTCTCGTGAAATTGTAATTCCTAAGAAACCAGCGAACATTTTCAACATTAATATTTCTGGTACTAAGATATTTATCGGGGATCAGAATGAATGGGTTGTTGCTGATAATGCCAACCAAATCTGCTGGAATCTTACATTTTGATGCTGGAACAACGTGTAAATCATGACTATTTAATCTGACTGTTGGTATATTCTCTGTAGGTCCCAGGATTTCAGGAAGTAATGACATACCATTGGCAACTTGAGGAGGGGGAGGAGGAGGTGGAGAGGATATGAGACGTCTTTTCTGCGTCTTATAAGCCCTTAGTTCAGCAACTTTCTTTCTTTCTTCTTCAATGGCTGCCATCTTTCGTCTCTCTTCTTCTTTTCTTTCTCCAACTTTCTTCATTTCCAAGATTTTATTTAAAATTTCGTCATACAAATCATTGTCTGTATTCAAACCACAACTTGCTATGTGAGATCCTATACTCAGTTTCTTATGGGTTTCAGAGACAGCTTTCAAAGCACACTTATGAGCTGGCTCAATTTCACCTTCAAATTTCAATGCACACATTCCTAATGGGACAGCAGTGTTTGGATCATCAACCATTTTCATTGATTTGATGGTACCAAAGACAGCATAATGATTCCTGATGGACATCGCACTGGTGGTAGGGGAGATATTCCAGATGACAATTTCCGCTGATGGCTCGGGTCCCAGTGAGTACTTATCATACTTGTACTTGATCGGGTAATAGCCTGAAGATGGTTTTCTGTATGATCTGCTCAATGCTTTTTCAAAATGAGGATTTGATGATTCTCTTGGGTCTTTAACTAGCTTTTGACTTATTCTGATGGCTTCATAAATTGGCCGAGAACCTTTAGCCGGATCTTTTTTCATTTCAGGATCATATGAGATTTTAGATGTTTTGATTGGTTTTGCTGTATTTCGGTATTGCCTAACCTTGCGTAAACTATGATTCTGTTCTTCGAATAAAGTATATTCATACCTTTTCTCGATAGGTCTGGGTAACAGTGTATCAACCGAAGATCGGCTAACTGGTGTCATTAATGATTGTGAAGCAATGGAAATTTCAGTTGGGGTGTTAGGAGACCGAAAAGATTTGGTGTCTCTTATAAGCGGAGTTCTATTTCCTGGACCAGATGGCTTTTGTAGCCGGTTGAAAGGTGGTAATCCCCGTTTATCAGGAGCATCATTCCAATGATTTGGAAGACGCCTTCCGGATGAGGGACCAGTCGGTGTGGCACGAGGAGTACGTGGGGGGTCTGGATGTGATGGTGATGGTTTTGTGATTGGAGATGAGGCAGGTCTGATTGGTGCACTAGCATTTCTCGGTTTTGGAACTGGTCTAACTTCTGGTACTGGTCCCTTTGGATGGGGATGTGATGCAGATGAAGGTCTAGCAGACTGAGAGTGAACTGGGAGATGTGGAGGCGGTAATGGTTGTCTATTTGCACCATGAGCAGGACCATAACCTAGACCATGAACACGGTGTGGGCCATGTCCTGGGGCGAGCCTTGCGACGGGTATCATATTAGGATTTAGTGGTGCTGGGAAATAACCCGGAGGAGGCCCATGGAAAGAACCACCTCTTCGAAATCCTTTTCCACGAAATGATTTCTTTTTGGACATGTGCTAATGATGGGAGATGTGTTGATCTTGATAAAAAATTGGAAGATGAGATGGTCAGTCCCAAGAAAAAGTAAACACGCGTGTTTTTGACGGCCAACGCAGAGAAACTTTGTACCAATAGCACAAATGATAAAGGATTCAGTGGAGACAAGCCTTTGAGGGCAAAAACAAGTTTGAAAGCGGTGGAAGCAGGGATATGTTGTGACCAGAACAGAAGAAGTTCTGCTCTGGAGTCGTTCTCCTATGGCAACTTTGTCTCTTCACAGAAACATGCCAATTTTGAAATTCCCTTTTTCCGCAGCCACACGACCATCCGTAATTTTTTCGTTTTCGATCTGCCATCTGGGGAACGTTATCAGTGGATTTGGTGGGAAGTTGGCCAGATTTGCTCTTCAAAAAGTGCCAAACACTAACGATAACCAATTCGAAATGTCATCCAGGTTTGTATTCTCTGAAGAAATCAATCTAGAGGATCTCACAGAACAACAAGAAACTGAAAAACAGGCAAAACAAGACATCAGCAAAAATGAGGCTCAGAGAGACAGAAAGTCACTACAACAACAACTGTACAGCAACAGAATAAGGAAGTACAAGGAGTTCAAACAAAAGATGGAGAAGCAAAATTCGTCTTATAAGATGAAATCAGATGTTTCCAGATACTACAACGAGCTACAACGAAAAGAGATGGAAAAATTTTCCAATGAGAAACAAGCCGAAAAAGACGCTCTTCTGGAATTTGAGAAATTGAAGCATCAAATAAATGTTAAAAATGGAAAACACAGTGACAATGATATTGTTGTTGATTTAATGAATGATGATTTGGGTGATGATGATATAATTAAAATTACAAAAACTTCAACTGCACCAACCGGTATCAAAGGTATAAAGAAAAGGAAGATTAATGGGCCTCAATCAACTGGGCAAACAGATAAAGCTAACAAACCATCTGAAACTAAAAGAATTCAAATAAACAAAGAAGAATCATTACTACAAGATGGCGAAATTGGGAGAATGGAAGTGAAGAAAGAGGAGCCATTACTGCCAACTGATGACATTGAGAGTATAGAAATTAAGAGAGAGGAACATTTACTGCCAAATAGTGACAGTGGCATTGAGAATATTGAAATAAAGAACGATGAACCACCACTGCCAAACGAGAACAACGATGATGCTAATATGAAATGTGAGTCGAAACCCCAACAAGGATCCACCTCGTCTTCCCCAAAGCGGTCAACTTCATCAATGAAACTTGGAATGGATCTCAGATATTCATCATCCTCTGATAGTGAAAGTGAATGATAAGTGTGAAGATTTCAGAACACTTCTTTTTGTGTTACATTCTTGTTATAGGTCATGACTCATCTCAGAAGACTATAGGTTGGGTCGGCTACCTTAAATTCTCGCGAGCTTTGTGGGGAAAATCCTCGCTGGCAGCGAGAGTTTTCCAAAAATCAAGTGGGCCGCCCAAGCCAGCCTGCTGCCTCATGATAGCGCAGTAATTACCCATATATGGTAGTTTGTCAAGCGACTCGCGAGAATTTCGCGAGCCGCTATCACCCATTTATAGTAATTTTTCACATTTTTACTCCGGATTTCGAAGAACTTTTGACCCGTCGGAAGACCCAAGCAGACCTGAGTCAAACCCACCTATTTCCCATGGAAATTGATGTGAAAAACACGAGATACTACAATTTGTGCAAATAATTTCAGCGCCTTTTGTCGCAACGTATTCGAAAATTTCTCTCCTTTGTTCATTTGTTGAACCGGTTGAATGTGGTGGTGTAGTGGTCCCAAGTCTTCAAAAATTTAGCGGATAGTAATACTGTTTCTTTTTGCAGCGTTCATCATTTTTCTCATCAATCAGCTCGAAAAACTTTTCGCAGGAGAGTTATTCCCTCCTACAGTAATCAGAGAATTTTCTTGGCTTGCCCGAGAAAAAAATACAACCGACGGAATCTACTGATGTGATTCGCCTTCAGGAATCAGGATTCTAGACGACCATGCGCGTTAGTGTACCTAACTTTAGATATTTTACTACTTTGCTAATACATACATATTCGATAATAATGGATGATCATTGATAAGAAGCACAAAACCCTGTAGTGATGAACTTTTCATATTCATTGTCTAGATTCGTGTCGAGCTCCTTTGTAAGAAGCAGGTAACTAGCCACAGAGGCTAAATTACTGCACCGCCACATCCACAGGTCGAGAAATTTTCCAATTGGTGAAAGAAACCATGGCTGGGCACATGCATTGGATTTCTGAAAAGATATATCCCAACCAACAAACCCCTCAAAACCACCACATAAAGAATTCAACAATCAAATCAACAACAATATCACCATGCTATTTAACCTACTGAGACCAATGACACAATGTCAAACCAGTATTTTCTCCACATTCACAAAATTCACAACCCCACTCTCAAAACTCATAACCGCATCAGCACAACAACAGTCAAGAACAGTTAAGACCCATAGAGCCACTTATAAGAGATGGAGAAAAACCACAACCGGCTATAAAAGAGGTATTCAAGGTAGAAAGCACGGTAATGCTGGGTTCCCTGCCAGAGTGTTGGGTAAGCGTACCGGTATCGCTTATAGCACTCCTCAACAGACCAAACATTTGAAGAAGTTGATGCCTAACGTTTGATTGAATTTGATTTGCTAATCAGAACTGTTGAAGGTTATTAAAGATTTGCACTGTGACGTTGCATACTGTTGGTTCTCTACGGATTTATGTTTGACCATATAAAATGTTCATAGTTTTTCATTTGATGTACATAGTTTAATTTCATCCCATTCATTTATTCGATACAGATGTTTTACCAGAGAGGATATACTCTAAACAAACAGCATTAGCAAATTATTCTTGATATGAAAAGGAAAAAAGGTGTAAAAAAGAGAAATTCAAATGAAAATAAATTTGAAAAAAACAAAGAAGTATAAATAATCATAGTGTCTAAAAAGGTACCACGTCTGAGTAAGTGTATCTACAAAGTGCGTCAGTTTCAGCATGGTCCACTATATTTCTTCGGCTTTTTTGTTATCCGTAGCTTCAATTTTCTTAAAGACCCATTCAGAAGCATCATTCTTCAAAAGTTCTGTAGTTGAGAAATAGTGGTAATTAACTTTCAAAGTTTGAGCAAATGGAATGTTATCAAATGAAACAACTCTTAGTTTACAGTATGAGTTATCCTTGATATCTCTAACAGCCTCCAAAAAATCATCTAATGTTTGTGTTGGGATCTCATTAACATGAGTGATAAAGTTAGTGACACCAATCGTATACATTCTAGAAGGAGCACCTTGATTCATAGATGTACAGTAGACCTTGGATGGAAGATTCTTGATGACTTGTCTAACACCATGATGTGGTGCTTGAAGTGTACATCCAGCCCAATAAACAAGCTTGTCTGTCAGCATATATGTTGTTTCAGTCAACTTCACCCGAAGATCTAAAATCTTCTTATCTCTAACAAGCTTCATATTAATGTATTCTTCATCTGGAGCCAAGTTTCTAATGACAGAATCAATGTCTCTGAATCTGGTGATGACAACATCGTTAGCAGATAACAAGATATCACCATGTTTTAAAGTTGATGCAGGCTTGTTATCCAAGTTGATACTAATCTTTGGAACAGATAACAATTGAACTTTATCAACACACTTGTCTTCAACGATCTTCAACCATTCTTCTGGAACACCATTGACTCTTGCTGCAATAATTGAGTAAGTACCAAACTCAGCATCGATTATTTTCACATTAGGCTTAGTTCCCTTTTCTAAGAACTCCAACTCCCACATGATATCATTGACATCAATACCCATGGCATAAATTCTATCCTCGTCACCATCAAAATACATCCAGAAACCTTTCACATTAGCATCGATATCCAGCAGAATACCGGAACCACAACTAGCAGCATTTGTAGAATCAATAACAATAGCTTCTAAGTTGGTAGCTCTATGCTTTGGGGCGTTGGGGTTACTAGGAACATTGGCAACTGTAACATCACTGACTTTGGTTTCATCAACAACAAGTCTGAAGTTCTTATTGTAACCAACAAAAGTAACCTTTTCACCTCTCTTTAGGTATTCTTTGCTGAACTTAGGTGTCTGGACAGGAGCAAGAACAAGAGATGGTTCGTATTTGACGATAGCATAACCTTTGGTTGGATGCAAAAAGATAACTTTAGCTGGAACATACATAGATTCAGCAAAAAACAAGTTAATGTCAACCAGGTCGTGTGGAACACAGTGTCTGGAAACAATAACGTACCCCTTTTCAGCATTTAGCACAACACCATGAACTTTTCTAGCGTTAGTTTGATGTGAATCCAATGGAATAGGAGTGAAACACTCACACAAGACAAATGATCTGCTTAATTGCTTGAACTGTTCTTTTTCAACTGGCAAATCAACATATTTAGCATTCTTAGGAGTCAATGGTTCAGGTGCAAGAGGTTCTTCTTGTATCGTCTTGAAATCCCATAAACCTGTCTTATCATTTCTTGTAGCAATCTTGAAAGATTTTGACCAGTGTCTGTCAATAAAAACAGTCTTGAAAAGTGGTATATGTAAGTCTGTCAAATGATGATACTTCAACATAGCATATTTCTTATCTGGAATCTGTTTAAGAGCTTCGATGAAAGAATCAAGATCTGGGGTGTCAATGTTATCAATCGCGTCAATGATCCAAAAGTTAGGAATCCCATTGGCCAACACAAAAGAACCAGAGGCACAGTTGACGTACACACCTTTCACTGGAATAGCATAGATTCTAGCCAATTGGTAGGATAGATCATTAAATGTGGCACCACAAACAGTCAAATAACGGTTAGGTGTGATAGAATGCAAATCTTGGACTGTACATTTCACAGTGATGTTCTTACCTCCTCTTTGAATCAAAATCTCAACTTCATTACCAACATTAGAATCAAATATATCATCAACTGTGATAAAAGTGGAAATATATTGTCCGTTAATGGAGATCAAACAATCACCTTCTTTAATCATACCATCTGCTGGACCCCTAGGCAATGTGATTGTGGACACCAACAAACCGTTGATATGTGGGAATTTCTCTCTCATCATCTTTTCTGTTTCAGCAGTTAATCCTAATCTCTTACATTTATCGAATGGTTCTAGCATCCATTGGACCTGAATTGTACCTCTTGTAATATAATGATCATTTTGGATGCATTTTAATGCTCTTAAAACTCTGAAAATAGGAAGGAAGAAATCTGTTGATGATTCAGTAGATCCACCAGCCTGTAGGGCGACAGCATAACCTTCAATATTCACAACCGGGGAACCAGAAGAACCACCAGAAGCAGAAGCAGCAGCTTGGATATACTCTGTGTTGAAATCATTGTATGAGTCCACACCGTAATCTGGGGCATTTCTATCTAGTCTTGAGATGAAACCAGCCAAGATAGATAATTTTTCACCTGAATCATTACCAATGACTCTAATTTCACAGCCAACTTTAGCCAATTCTGGTTTCAATTCTAACTCGTCTATTTTCATGTACTTGATGTCTTTTGGATTGAATTGCAAGAAACCAAAATCGTGGACGGGATCTCTGTAAATTGGTTTCACATCAACTTCTTCGTGGTTATCAAACACAACATATCCAACGAATGGACCAGGGCCAACAACGTGTCTATTGGTCAAGATGATACCTAACTTCGCATCAACGACAAATCCAGTTGCCTCTGAGCACATCGCAGATTCTGAATCAAAGTTTTCAACTTGAGAAAAATGAATAGAGACAACAGATTTGACAACTTTTTCAACAGTTTTTTGCCATTGTGAATTGGTGAAATGTTGCAATTTCAAAGAATTAGTATCAACAATCTCATCATCATCGGAGATTGAAATATCCATTTGATCGTGTGAATGATCTTCTTTGAATCTCTTGGTTCCATTAATTGGTGAAATTGCAAGGTCTCCATTAGGAGCCGGTCTTTTGAGTGTTTTATTTTTATTCTGTGGCATTTGTTTATTAGAAAATGTGAAGTTATATAGTGTATAAAAAAAGAGAAAAATGGAAACCAGTAGTTTATTATGACTCTTGTAAGTACTGTACTGGTCTCATCAGTATTTACAGATCCGAAAAAATTTTAGCGAAAGCGGCGTGAAAAAAGTTGACACCATCCGTGCACCATGAAACAGCATCGAGCTTCGAATTTCAGTACATTTCTGTTTCCAAGTACTTGCTTATCCTCAAGTTCCAAGCTTGACATTTAGCATCCATCTCTGGTGAAAAGTATGATAGTTCAGGAGTTATGAATGAGTTCAGGGATGGAATTCCAAACGCAACCTTACGGTCGTTGGAATTCTCAGCATCAAAATCGTAAAAATCTCTGATCCATTTCTCACCAGCACACAATTTCTCCACAAGAGAGGCCCAATTTGAAAGTTCACTAAATGACAATCCACCATTTTGAAGAGTTTGCAATGTTCTGTAAAACTTTGACTTAAATCCAATTTGGTTTTCTGTCTTATCGGTATTTAGTCTCAAATAGGCAATAGCGACCAACCCACAGAGTAAACCCCATGGATTATTCGTTTTGAAATAATAAACCTGGTAAGTGGCTAATATGTTTCTCGTCACGTTTTCTGGAAGATAAAATCTATTACAGAATGAAACTAAATGAGCAGTGGTGATCATTGGTTGACCCTTTGGTTTAGTTGCTGACGATGCTGTTTTTGTCTTTCTCTGTGAATAATGAGTGGATGGTAGTGAACTTCTTGAATTCTTTTCATTTGTAACTTCAAGAAGACGGTCTTTAAGTGGTGGTCTACCTCTTTTACGAGGAGTAGTAGGTTGTGACTTTGTTGGTGTGTCTAGAACTCTAGATTTGCTTGGGGTGGATTCTGGAGTCATCAACGGATTATTGGTTCCGCTTCTTAATGATCTACCTGATGATCCTGGAGTTGAGCTGGTATTGAATGGATCATGAATTTCTCCTGAAGTAGACTGTGGACTCATTGGTAATTCACCCCTTCTTCTTTTGCTTGGTGTGGATGGTGTTTCTGATAGTGCTCTTTTTCTTAGAGGGGTGTTGGTGTTTGCTGATTTTATTGGTGATGCAGTATTTCTCATACCATTTTGGAACTCTAAAATAAGTGATCGAGCTTTTCTTCTTGGAACGGGTATTCTATTGCTGTCTGGGTCAGGCAAATCAAACTTGTCAAGAAATTTCTCCACCGTCAAGTATGCACTTAGATGGTATCTAGCAACTTCAAGAGATTGATTCAGTGGATGTCTGTGTTTTGATGCCACATATAGTGAAATAGCATAATCAACAAGTTTCTCTGGAAAAGGTTCAGGTTGAGTTGGGATTATATCCCTTATAGCATTCGTCATCATAAATCTATCGTTGGACATTTTGTAGAACTTGAAATTGATGACAGAGAATGAGTGAAGGTTGAGTTCTTCGGGATATGAGGTGTTCTTGGAAGAATAACAAAAAGAAGTAACAGATGGATGGGATCAAAGGTGATGATGATTCAAAATCAAAAAAACAGGAAGGTTGATTTACACACCAAATGGGAAAAGCGTGTTACAGAAACTACACCAAAAACGGACAATCGAATAGGCCAGCCATTTTTCAATTAAGCCCAAACAGGAAATTCTCTTACCCCAAGGGATGAGATTTTTCGCGTCGACGCGAAAAAACGCCTGATGCACAGCCTGGAAGTAGCGAATTGGGTGAACCTCCAAATTTGTTTCAACTTTGCCAGAAAATGAGGGGTTGAAAGAGCGAGAAAGACTATCATCAAGTGTTGGTTAGGTGCTCAAGTTGTCGAGCAACAAACCCACAGTCGAAAAACCTTTGAATGCTATCAGCCTGCCATTACTTTTTGGAGTATACCATATCATCACATTCAGCTTATGTTTGTTCTTAACTTCACAATCGTCCCAACCAGGATTCATGCATGATGACATAGGGAATGTAAACTACTGTTACAAATACACACTTGAACCGACGATTGCATGATACTTATCACAACATTTCACATTCGTTCTTTGAGTCAACTCGTATATAATTCCTTTTTGGTATCCAATATATTATTGAAGCCACACCATTATCTATACAAAAACCATATCCAAGTCACCCATGCAGTTTCTCAAATAGTGTTCATGTTTAACGCTTAAGCCCGCTATGACTCTGCTTCCACTGAAATCCAAATTGACAAGTCAGGTTCATATAGTCCATTCAGATCCGTGTTTATGACTCAAGTTTGTTAGTCAGTCATTTTGGAGTCTTCATAATCATGGTACTCCTATATCAGTATCACTTATTGAAATTTGTTAATGTCCAAACAATTTGAATATACTAGCTCTATCATTTTTATTTTGGATACTTGAAGTTTGTGTCCTGGCCAACATGATTTCAACCCAATAAATTTTCACTTGTTTACGTTAGATCCTTTATAAATAGCCAATGTCATGCATGTTACCCACCTGAGTACAGCTGATCTTGGAAGTTACTGTGAAAATCAAGTCAGAATTGATCTTGGCTTTCACGTGAGCGAGTGGATGTGGTAGCGTAGTCAATGTATTGATTATACAAGAAGATGGTATAGGAAAGAATACGGATCAGTAGAAGACTGATCTGTTGTAACGAGGTATAACTATGTACGATTTGAACCACAAATTTTACCTGAAGTGGACAACGTCCATGGCTCAAAAACTTTTTGGAGACCTGTGCGTCATTCGGTCCAACTTTTAAAAATCCCAAATTGGATATTATTTTTTAATTTATTGTTCGAGCCGCACACATTTTTG